>DXKC01003696.1:0-12237 GCA_031170775.1 Cymbopogon citratus
AAGGGCCGACGCCGTCCACCAGGTCATCCGCCGATTGGGCCGGCTTGACACAGAAACATAGATCGTGGGCTCAAGTGGTCGTTTTCAAAGTTCATGGGTCGGCTTGACACAGCTTGACAAGTTTAGGGGCCGGCCATACACTTTGCTCTTATTTTATTATCTCAAGTTACATTAACTTGGGAAGTTGTAATAGTGTAATAATGGCATGTATTTGGGCATGTGGCAACTTTACAAGGCAGAATCCTAATAAATAAATTACTTATGCCAATCTTCTGCGTTGTACACCTAAGAACATGCTTTGTTACACACACTATAATACTATTCCCTATTTTTCCGTTGCACTGCTGTTTCACTTTTTTTTCATCTGACTAGCTTGTTACAATCTGCAGGCTTACCACTCTCCTCAAGTGTTCGAAGAAAACGGCAAAGAAAGTGCATCATGGATAATGGTCAGTTCTGAGACTGAATTTTTTCCCTTAAATATCATTACATACTTATTCGTGGATATTCGATTTTCGGCACAGAATTTACCACTGCCTTGTGCATCCTGTGCCTGTATCTATAGACTGCAGAGAAGGCTTCTGTTTTTTTTAACAAAAGAGAAGGCTTGTGTAAATATGCACATGTCTCCCCACGTAGTTCTTTTTTAAGACAGTATTATACCCATTTCATCCACATGCATGTTCTCCCTCTTGGTCTTCTGAAGCCCATATGAGGTTCAAACTGTTCATACCTTAAGTATATTCCTTAAAACTTTGTTTTCGGAAGGTAGGGCGGTTGGGTGATTAGTTTTAAACAGTTGCCGATTTTATGGTTTGTACAAAAAAGACAAATATTAACTTTTTATATGGATAAGAATAGTCTGTTCCATAGGTTAAGTTAACTGATGATGATCAATAAAGGAAACTTGGTCACAGTAGCTGATGTATTAAATCAGGTTTGGTCCAAAGAAGATGGGTGGCTTGCATTGGAAACCAAACCCTTTGAAAAGAAACCAGGTCAGCCAGGCGACAGAAGGTATGCTACTTGAGTCACTGAACTCACTTTCAGTCAATGGTATCCATTGATTATATAATCAAAAGGTAGTGGTCTGGATTATCTAGGAAAGGTTACAATAGAAATTACAATAACAGAATTGCATGCATTATTAAATTATTCTATAAACTTTATTTCTCAGAAATACCATGTCCAATCATATAGTTTAATTTTATGATTCTGCTAACGTAAATGAAAATATAGGGATATTTTGCACAAAACTTAGTTTGTAATGTTTAAATTTGATAAACTTAGTTTTCACTATGTTAACCCTCTTTAAATTGGAAGGCCTCTTCAAATCTGAAGTTACCGATCATTTGTTTAGAATCAAGCAAAGCTTTCACCTATCTATCTCTCTATGGCTCAATGCCTTGTAAATTCTCATTCTTCCTCCTAGTTTTGTCCGGCTAGTTTGCTTAGTTTTCAGTTTTCTCTTTTTTCCTTCCCTGCTAACTTCCGGTTAGCCTTGTAAGTCTGTAAGTTTTGTTTCTTCCTCTTACTTTTTAATATATCGTGGTTGCCGGGGGGCGTTGCCCCACGGTTCTTGCTCAAAAAAAAAAATTGAAATCTCATTCATGTTCTTTTTCTCACTCCCTTTTTATTTACTTTTCTTCCATGACCAGCAGTAAAGGTGATACCTCATGCTTTTTTTCATTGTAGGAGACCATGTTTGAAACTAAGAAGCAAAGGGCTTAGGCAGCTTTTGAAACTGGCAGAACATAGCCCTGTAAGTTTACATACATCGTACCACGATAATGCAGAGTTAATAATGAAATGAACAAATCTATTAGTTTCAGGCCCTCGGTATTGAAAAATATTCTTGTGTACTATTCCAAGAATCATGGTACTTTCAGTCCATTTCTTTCTGTACATAGAAATAATTGCAAGTCTTGGTGGCAGTCCCTAGTAGGACAGTGGCATAGTATTTTTGTTTTCTAAGTTTTCACTATGTTAACCCTCTTTAAATTCGAGGTTCTTAACTAGTCTAAAAATATAATCAGTTTTGTATTGCCCTAATAAGTGATTAAAAGATTGAAGCTATAAATTGGTACTTGTTCCTTAGTTCGAATTTCACACCTTCTTCGCGTTGTTTAATCTACCTGTATAGGGCCATTCTTCCTTAGTTTTGAACATTAATAGTTCCCTTCAATCCACACTCCTTTACCATTTATATCATAGAATTTTCTGGCATTTAGTTTATAACCACTCACATCTGATTTTTGTTGGAGCTGTAGAATGTTTTGACTGGTCCTGACAGTATGCACATGCTATCAATTATCGAATATAGGAAACCACTTGCAGAAGATATAAGCATTTTTGGATTTCTTGCACTTTTTATTTTAATAAAATTAGAAAGTTACATGGTTATTTTGCACTTTGGCCATTCATCCTTATGATCCAAATAAAGTTTTAAACAATCCCATAATTACACTTGTCTCTCTAAACATGCAGATGGATCCATTTACTTGAACTGAAGTAGTGTATCACCACACTACTAATTACTATATTGCTGGTTGGTTTAAATTTTGACTTGAAATTCGTGCATGCATGTTCGTGAATTTTTTTGATTGATGAGAAGGGAGGTGCTGGTCAATTAAATATTTCAAATTGTTGTGTTTGTTTTCTGGTTGGACTATTGTTTTTCTAGAATGTATGTCAATGGCAGATTATAGTTCATGCTACATGTAGTAGTAGTTTCTGGCCAGCTGTTTGACCATTAAGCATCTGAAAGAGCTGAAATTGTTGCATGTTTCCTATTTTCAGGTAAAAAAAGGTTTTCCTGGTGTATATTCTGCAATGTCTACAGGGCACTCTACAACACCAAGCAGTCGTGGTCTGGTCCCACCTGAAAATGGAACTGCAACAGGCAATGGAGGTTCTATAAGTGTGAAATCTTCTAAGAGAGTTGCTAACACTTTGGGTTTGGGATCTGGTGATGACGATCCTAATGATGAACAAGGCCAGAAATGTCTGGAAGCTTCAGATTCAAGACCCCTTGTGCAAAGAGTCAGAATAGCAAGAAGAGGGCAATTGGATAATCTGAATCCTATGGATGTCATTCTTATTCTTGACACATCCACGCCGATAGAAGAAAGATCCCAGATTCTCAGGGAAGGTCAGGCTATAGACTTTCAGTTTGACAAGAACAAAAGCTATTATGAAGCAGTGTACAATTGCATTCTCCGCAATACTGAGGCAGAAGATCAGGAAGCAGCTCCTGCTATCCTAGAGCTCGGTCAAGAAGTACCAGCAGTAGAGCCAGTGGATGATGATAGCGAAGCCCTGGACAATGAACAAGAGCATGGTCAATCATTACCAACAGCAGAAGCACAACCAGATCTGCTACCAGTGGGGGTCATGGAGGGAGTGGATGATGATGCTGAGGCCATGGAGAAAGTGCAAGACGCTGATTATTCACCATCTGACTCTGATGGTGCGGACGAAGAAAATGATGCATGGCTGCAGTTTCCTTACTTCTTTGAGGAAAATATTGTTGAAAATCTGGACTTGCCAGCCATTGATGCTACAGAAGAGCAAGGAGTGCCAGGGGAGACTGAAGAAGATGCCACTGAGCTAGAACATCAGGAAGCGATAGAGCATGGTCAACCATTATTACTGCCAGCAGCGGCACAGCTTTCAGATCTGCTACCAGAGGGGGTCGTGGAGGGAGGGGATGATGATGCTGAGGCCATGGAGAAAGTGCAAGACGCTGATTATTCACCATCTGACTCTGATGGTGCGGACGAAGAAAATGATGCATGGCTGCAGTTTCCTTACTTCTTTGAGGAAAATATTGTTGAAAATCTGGACTTGCCAGCCATTGATGCAACAGAAGAGCAAGGAGTGCCAGAGGAGACTGAAGAAGATGCCACTGAGCTAGAACATCAGGAAGCGGTAGAGCATGGTCAACCATTAATACTACCAGCAGCGGCACAGCTTTCAGATCTGCTACCAGAGGGGGTCGTGGAGGGAGGGGATGATGATGCTGAGGCTATGGAGAAAGTGCAAGACGCTGATTATTCACCATCTGACTCTGATGGTGCGGACGAAGAAAATGATGCATGGCTGCAGTTTCCTTACTTCTTTGAGGAAAATATTGTTGAAAATCTGGACTTGCCAGCCATTGATGCTACAGAAGAGCAAGGAGTGCCAGAGGAGACTGAAGAAAATATTGCTCAGAGTCTTGATCTTCCGGCCATTGATTCAGGTGTTGCTGAATTGTCAGGGTCACAGAATGATGTCGATGGCAATGCATTGATCTTCCCGCTGTACTTTGATGAAGAAGAGGAACACAGTTCTGATTCAGATTATGCCCCAACAGAGGAGGAGGATCCAAATGCCGATGAAGCAGAATTGTGGTCCAACACTGACTTCATGGATGATCTCTACACTGAGTCAGAATCTGATAGTGATGATATGGGCAAAGATCCAGACTACTGTCCTTCATCTGGATCGGATGACACCGAGTGACTACAGGATTTTTACAAGAGACCAAAGAAGTCATGCTCCAAATATATTGCTCCTTTAGTCCTACAGAGCGAAGCCTTTATTTGTTCCCTTTAGTTCTGATTTCTTAAGATATCTAGTTTCTTACATGTAAGGCTCTTACATTGGGATTGCAAAATTCTGTGCAATGTGCAATTTTGGTCTGTGTCTGTTCTGTGTTTATTGTTCCGTGTGTTTGCGGTGCGTTCTTGGATGGATGAGAGCTTTGAGTATTGGGCGTACAGCGATGACAACTTCTTTGAGTATCCGGGCTCATTGTTCTGAAGTGGAGCACCAGCATAAGTTAATGCATTGCATAATCATGTCCACTCAAGTGGCGATTAACCCTCAATTATTATTAGCAATCAATAAAAGTTTGAGCAAAAAAAAAAAATGAATCTTGAAGCTAACTGTACCCACTATGTGTATATCTTGTCATCTCAATTGAATAGATGTGCAGTTTTTCTTATCTTCTCGTCTGTTGCAATTATCTAGTTAACTAATAATGACAAAGCATGTCCTTTAGTTGTCTCAGATTCGAATTAGAACTGGGATAAAGTTTCCAAGGATTCAGTTGTAAATACCCAGATGGATCCCATCAAATTAAGGACTTTTGTTGCTTTGACAATGGATGTTGTTTCAGCTTCCCCTTGGCAGAATTCCTCTTATAACCTCTTTTTCTGTTCTTTTGATATCACGTATCTCTAGCTAATATATGTAATACCAAGCTGCCAATGCTCAAATATCTCCAATGTTCTTCTTAGGTAGACCGTGAACCTTTTTTGCAATGAGCTAAACGTGTTAGTACTCCCTCCATTCCAAATTATAAGTCGCTCCAGCGTTTTTAGATACATAGCTTTTGCTGTGCATCTAGATGTACATTATTATGTCTAGATACATAGTAGAGCTATGTATCAACAAAAAAAAACAAAAGACTTATAATTTGGAACATTTTGCTTCTCCTGAAGGAAGAGAACATCTTTACTGGTATAATCAAAAGGAGAGCTGGACTGTTTTAGAGATGAGAACAAGTCTTCACCGAAGCCTTTTCTAACAACATACAACATTTGTTTTAATAGATGGCTTGGCAGGCAGAATAGTTTTGGCAACAGTATACCCATTTTGTCTCCAATTAATTTCCATGGTTCAGTAGTTATTTTCTCGAATATGCATGAGTATGCATATCATTGTATTAACAAGAAAGGAGTCTATGCTACAAGCAATGCCGACCATTTTGCTGGACGATTTTTTTTTTTGGTGCTTTTAGGTCTTGAAGCATTTTCGTTTTTGAATGTCTGGTGCATCTAATGCCTGCCATCTCATCAGCCCCATTGGCACATCCAAATCAAATGCATTTCACTATTAGCATTGCAGCATGCTTACTCCATTCAACAAAACCTGGCATGGACTCTGCTCTACATGGCTGACCGGGCTCAATCCAAATAAAGGTATGCTCTGCTTCAATTGGCTTACAATTGGTATCCTCTCTTCTGCTTAACCTTCAGTTAGAGCATGGCTTTCATTTTTGATTGTGTCAAGGCAAATGATCAGCATGGGCCATTTTATTATAGAGTGAGAGGGCGTTAGTTCGTTCAATAACACTCCCTCCGTTTCAAATTATAAGTCATTTTAAAAATCTTAGAGAGTCAAAGTTTTTCAATTTTGATCAAATTTATATGATAGGATAATAACACTTATGATGTCAACTAAGTACCATTAAATTTTTCATTATTATATTTTAATCGTATACATATTCGATATAAAAAATCATTGTTGTTTTCTCTAAAACTTTAGTCAAACTTAAAAAGTTTTGACTCTCCAAGATTCTTGGGATGGCTTACAATTTGAAACGGATGACCCTCCGTTCCAAATTGCAAGTCATTGCAAGAATGTTGGAGAGTTAAAGCATTTTAAGTTTGATCAAAATTATAGAGAAAACTATAAATATTTGTGACATGAAATTGGTATATTATGAAAATATAAGTAATGTGAAATCTAATAATACTTAGTTCACATCATAAATATCATTACCTTGTCGTATAAATTTAGTCAAACTTGAGAAACTTTAACTCTCCAAGATTTTTAGAATGACTTACAATTTAGGATGGAGGGAGCATAACTTTTCTTTCAATCTACACTAGACCTTATCTTTTTTTAAAAACAAAATGCACCAGACCTGTAACTTGTGATGAATGTGAAATGTATTTATCAACTATTCAAAAACAACTAGTTTATTTTCATTCAAATATATTAAAATCCTTTGTGATTCCAGAATTTCTGACTTTATGTTAACACTCTAACAAGCCTTTTTTTTACGAAGGTAAATCCGCAATTGTAAAATTATCACATGATGTAAAATATTATATGCCTTCTGATTTATACGCTATTGGGGATAAAACATTTTAACATACATACTCCCTCCATTTCAGATTGTAAGACGTTTGACTTTTTTACACAAAGTTTGACCACTCGTCTTATTCAAAAAAAATTATACAAACATAGCCAAATTTAAGTTATTTTTTGAAGAATATATATTAATAAAGCAAGTCATAACAAAAGAAATGATATTTTGCATAATTTTTGACTTAATTTTTTAAATAAGTCGAGTGGTCAAATTTAGAGTAAAAAAATTTGGAGCAGATTTAGTAGCTTTTTTTATTTACTGTTTTCTGTTTTTCTTTGATGAATCTCTTTCTTAATTTGCACCATCGATCGCGTGCCTGCTCTAGTGCGTCGATCGCGTGCGGCGCCTGCAGCTTGTGCGTCTTCATTAGCGGCTCGTGTCGGCTGCCGCAACAGCGTGCGGAAGGACGCGGGCCGCGTGAGCCCGGCAAGCAAGCAAACGGCGCACGTGTGCCGGGCGGCACAACGGCGGAAAAATAAAAGAAAAAAGTCTATGATCCATCCTCAACTATTACAAAAGTCTAACTTTTCTCCTCCATTTACAAAACCAGACATTCAGGGTCCTCGAACTATAGAATAGAAACCGTTCGGTTTACCTCCCTGACGGTTTTGCCAGTGGTTTCTTCATCGGCCCCGTCGAGCGCCTCTTCTTCCACCACCAGGAGCCGGCCTACAAGCTCCCGCTCCTCGTTATCCCTCTCGCTCCGTCGTCGTTTCTACCCGCTCGCCGGCACAATCAGGCCCTACGCGCCCTTCCTCTGCTCGTACACCCGTGGCACCGATGCGCGGGAAGACGCTTGCCAAGATGGCGCGCCTAGCGCCTCCGCCGCCGGTGTCGCCGCAGTCGCAGCAGCACGAGGACAAGACGCCGATGGTGATGGCTTCGTTCCTGCAGCTGCGTGAGCAGATCGACCACTTCGTGCCGAATTCGTCGGTTGCCTGTGCCTCTGCTTTGTCGAAGCCTTTGCATATAAGTCGCCAGACGCAATGGATGCATTTGCTTCGTTCATTGCGAATGCCCTCGACGCCACCGTCTGATTGGCATTCCGAACCTACCTTCTTCAATGACACGAAACCAAATATTCGATTTATTGTGCTTGATTAATTGATTTACTTTACTGTCTTGAGTGCGCTCATTCTTTCATTTGATGTTGATATGCTGTGGCTGTGCGAAGTCAAGCAATCGAGCCAGTCGAAATTGTTCGGATGTGCTCGTTCTTGCTCAGAATTAGATGGTTGCAGCTTCAGCCTTCAGCGATGCGTTCGAGCACGGCCATCGGTGGGCTGCCTCGGTCTTCGTCGACGCTTGCGCAGCAGCACCGTTGTCGGGAACAACGGCATCCTCCTGGGCTCCGACTGAGGCCCTCAGATCGACGCGCATGACTTCGTCATCCGCCTCAACAACGACCCGGTGGCAGGCTTCGTGCACGACGTCGCTCACCCCGGCGCACTCCTTCATGCTCCACCGCTGCGCCGCGCCATCCGCGGCCACCACGGCGCCACGGCGGGCTGTGGGTGCCACCCGAACTGCCGCGCGGCGCCGCTGACGATGTACGTCAGCAGGCCCGAGCACCTGATGTACGTGCTGCTCTGCAACGCCACGGCCACGCCGGCGGCGCCGTTTCGGCTGGTACTCTCTCTCTCTCCTCCTTTTTGAGGGCCGACGTTGCTAAAACCGCTCAAAAAACAGCTAAGGGAGGTAAAACAAACGGTTTGTATAGTTGATGGATCTTGATATCCGGTTTTACATTTGAGGGACGGAAGTTAAATTTTTGTAACAGTTGAGGGATGAAATATAGATTTTTTCTAAAATAAAAATTCGGGAACCAACAGATAAGGGCTCGAGAACAGCAGGCCGCAGGAAAGAAATTCCACGGTTTGGGTCCAAACTCTCCAACCTGGGCCTGCTTCACTTCAAGTTCAGCTTCAGCCCATGAAGAATCTCCTAGCACCCCGCCGCGACACGTCCTGGATATATAAAGGGAAAAGTCTACATTTCGTCTCTGAATTTTCATCCAAGTCCTTTATCTATTAAATCCGTTCACTTTTAGCTCATGGCTGGTTTCAAGTCTGGTATTTGCACCGTTGGATTGGGCCCACTGTGACTCAGCCAAATGCTAACCCAAATAAAACAGAGATTGCCCATACTGCAGCTCCGACCCTGCTCACGCTGCAGCCCCAGCTGCAACTCCGCCGCGCAGGGCCGCGGCGTCCAAACCTCGTCGGCGCCGCCGAGGTGCCGGCCTCCAGCGCGTGAGGCGACACGGGGATGCAAGGAGCAGCGCCGCGAGCTCCTGCCTCCTAGAGTTAGCGCACGTCCATGGCGAGGTCTTGCTTTTCGATGGTGACGTGGACCCGGTGGAGGACGGGGAGCTGGGCGTCGCAGCGTGAGATTGGCGCTGGTGCTGGTGCTGCTGGGTCGAGAAAGAGGAGCGATTGTAGGCCATGGCTGCCGGCGTCGCCTGCCCAACCCTGCTCGCGGCCTCGCCTGGATGCGCCTTGCTGCGCCGCGGCAACCCGCGTCTCCGACGTCCGGCCACGTCGCTGCGCTCGCTCCGTCCAGCCGTGGGCTGAGGTCGTGGTCCACACGGTGCTCCACCTCGACGTGCTCCTCCACACTCTACGCCTCCGTAGCCATCTTCACCAGCACCTCCCGCGCCGCGCGACAATAGAGGAACGCCAGGACGGAGCTTTGACGCGCCCGGGAGCAGCAGCAGGGGCGGCGGCGTGAGCTGGGGCCATGAACTACAGTATGAGCCACTTCTGTTTTATTTGGGTTAGCATTCGGCTGAGTCACAGTGGGCCCAATCCAACAGTGCAAATACCAGACTTGAAACCAGCAATGACCTAAAAATGAACGGATTTGATAGATAAGGACTACCAATGTCTGGTTTTGAAGTTGAAGGACGAAAATCAAACTTTGATGAAAGTTGAGGGATCAAATATAGACTTTTTCCATATATAAACACCAGCCTTGGTTTTGGTTTGGGTATATCCGTATATATTATATATACTTTCTTCATTCTAAATTGAAAATCATTTTAAGAAATTTTAGAAAGTCAAAATATTTAAGTTTGATCAAAATTATTGAGAGAATTATAAAGTTTTGTAACCCCAAATAGGTATATTATAAAAATATAGCTAACGAAGATTTCAATGATATTTATTTAACATTATAATTGTTATTATCCTATCTTATAAATTTGGTTAAACTTTATAAGCTTTGACTCTCCAAAACTCGTGGAATAATTTACAATTTAAAATAGAGGGAATATATAATTTTACTTTGCCTCGTGTGTAATATAAAAGCGCCTCGGTACCTTGTTGCCGTTTCCAATTCCACTAGAGTTCGTTCTCTTATTGAAACAACCGACACGTACTCGAAGTCCGAGTCTAACTCGTTAAACAAATTTGTTATGTGTATACTGTACGTATATATTATGCATAACCGCACGCGCCCCCAGAAAATTGTCCTCTTCGGTCTTCGCAGATCGAACTTGCCAATACGTACGCCACCAAATTAAACTCACGTCTCCGGATCGAGATGGGCAACCCAGCTGTTTCCGCGTACGACCAATGGCTCGCTCGCCGCGAGGAACATCGCCGCATATGCGCCACAGGCGGCGACGATCGCCTCAGCGCCCTTCCTGACGACGTGAGCCGCCTCATCCTTGGCCGCCTCGACACCCGCTCGGCGCTCGCCACCGCCGCGCTTTCCAAGCACTGGGCGCGCTTCCGTCGCGAGCTCCCCGTGCTAGAGTTCAAAGTCACCGATATCCTGCCGGAGCGCTACCATCGGTACCGTCGTCTGGACACCACCACCAGGAAACGCAAGAAGCTGGACGTCTTGATGAGCCGGTACGAGCGGCGGAGCATGCGCTCCATGGCCATCTCCATGAATAGCTTCCTGGACGCGGACGAAGTTGACCACGAGCAGCAGGGGCAACGACGCAATGCTCGTCGGCGTGCCAACGCTATGACTCTAGAGCTATTCCCAAACCACAACACTGGGCCGTTCAATCGCCTCATTGCCAAGGCAGTTGGTGACTGGGGGGTCCAAGACCTAGAGATCGTCGTGCTTGATCCAACAACTCCATGCCATGGCCACGACGTGAGCCGCAGCTTCCCTCACCATTGTTTTGACGACGGCCTCAAATCTCCCACTGGCCTGAAGAAACTGAAGCTAAATAATTGCACGCCGCTCTCGGACCACAACGCAGACGCCCCATTGCGCTCGCCGGCGGCGTTCAGCTCCCTCACCATGCTCGTGTTGCAAGACATGCCCAAGTGGACGCGCGGCCACGTCTACCAGCGCATCGTCCGCGCGTGCCCGACTCTGGAGGTTCTGCACCTCAAGTCCTGTGTCTTCTGGGACATGGAAAACATATCTATAGACGCTCCTGACTCGCAGATAACGGAGTTGGTCGTCGACGGTTGCACGTTCGTCGCCATAACCCTCCGCTCCCTACCAAGGCTTGAGCGACTGGCTCTCGTGGGTGCTCCCGTGGAGTTTGCCTTTGGCTCTCTGCCGCGTCTCAATCGCCTCAACCTCAGCTTCTACCAAGACCCGAACCCAGCAATAAGCCGTCACCCTATGTTCCCTGACATGCGAAACGATTATTCTGGTTTTTCTTTCATCGATCCCTCGGCAGACAGTTTCCGGGACTTGGAGAACCTTGTTGTTCGGTTCACGGGACCGGAGAACTGGGACGTGCCAATGGAGGGTTTGCAGCTGGGAAATGTGAAACGGCTGCTCCTAGCAGACATGCCGCATTCGTGGGACATCTCATGGGCATGCCGGTTATTGGAAGCCGCCCCTTATCTGGAGACGCTGCATGCCCATTTTGCTGATGATCATGGTCTTCATGTGGGAATGGCGGTCGATCCGGCGATTCCTAGGCCACCGTCCGGCTTCAAGAACCGTGCACTTAGAGAGGTGGTGATCATCGGCTTCAAGGGGACTGGGAGACATGTTCGGTTTGTGAGGTTTCTTATCACGAACGGCTGCAGCACGCTGGAGAATGTTACACTGCTCAAGCATGGACGCGTGCGTGAGATGGGGCTTTGGGACTGGGAACTGGTGGCCACGACGGAAGAGGAAGAGTGTCAATGGAGTGATGAGGATAGGGACGCCTTGTTGAAGGAGATACAGCAGGGTGGGAACACTTCTTCCATGACGCGAATAATTCTTGGATGACTTTTTTTTTCCTAACTAGGTCAATGCCCGTGTGTTACTACGGGTTTAAAAATCCATGACAATTACATAACTTTATCTTGATAACAACATGCAAGCATGCTTATTATGTTTCGTTC
>DXKC01003697.1:0-36594 GCA_031170775.1 Cymbopogon citratus
AAAAAAAAACAGATATGCAAGTGATTCTTACCAGCTTTTTCATGGTATATAGACTGAAGCCATCATCCTTTGAATAGTATGAATCGAGAAGCATAAAGAACTTGCTCTTCAGGTCGACGACAAATAGGAACCAGTGTTCCCGGAGATCACAGGGAAGAAAAGCTGAAAACAAAAAACAAATAGCATGCAGTTTTCAGTTTATAATAGCTTTGATAGCGTGCAGTATTCAGAAAAGACGATAAGCATGAAGGTAGTATATTGACAGATAAAACATGCTCTATTTTTCAGAGAAATAATAACAGACCATTCAACTTGCATATATGACTTTTGTTCAAAGAAAATAGCCATGATTTCAAACTTGCATTCAGTTTTCAGAAAAAAAATAACACCAATGCAACTGTAGCTAAAATAATTAGATAATTTATGTATAGAACTAGAATAACTATACCAGTGTTGGGACATGGTTAAGCCAGACGCCAGGAGGACTCCGCCCAGGGAGGACTATGGTGTGAATCACCAGGGTACCTCCGCCTAGGGAGGACTATGGTGTGAATCACGAGGGTACCTCCTCCCTGGGGGGCCGTCTGCGCAGAACATCAGGAAATCTCCGTTCTCTTGCAAGCACAGGGCTAAGGGGGGAGAATTGAGAGCTAACCCCGTGACAGTTTGTTTTGTGTTCGTGCGAATGCAGGAATCAGCCGGAGGTGACCTCTGACTCCTATGGTGGAGGTAGCACCGGTCGGAGGATGAAAGGGGCCCCGGCTGGAGCAATGAGGAAACCAACGCCCGCTCCTCGAGCTAGATTGGGCCTGGGACCCAACATTCAACCTAAGAAGGCCCAGAGATCGAAATGGCGGGGCCGCACCCAAAGTGGGTCGAAGACAAGGGTCCAGGAAGTCAAGGACGAGCACCGGGCCACGGAACAAAAATACCCCTCAGGACAAAAGGTGAAGAAGGGGATATTCAGGGAATATACGTAGCGCGCCCGGGGATATTTTTGTAAAGTAGCACACTAGGGAGATGCGCCCTATATATATAGAGCGTTGTAAATGTACGCAAGATGGTTGGTGAATGAATTAATGAAACCCTAGCGGTTCCTGTTCCTACCTTACTCTGTTCATTTACTTTGTTCACCCATTGGCCAAAGGGACCTCCGCCCTTGAACCTCTGCCTGGGCGGGCGGAGGTCGGCTCAACTCCCTGCTGGGACCTAGGTCCCAATAGTTGGCGCCCACCGTGGTTGAGCTGAAAACCAAAACCCATAATGCTCTCAAAAACCACCAAACCAGAGTTCCTCATAGTCGGAGGTTGCCCCGAACAGCAACTACAAAAGAAGCAAAAGAGGAATTATCCTCAACCCACGCATGGCAGGGCAGTGGAAAGAGAAGCACAAAAGCCAGAGTGGATCAGAGTACCAATCTCGTTCATAGATGAAGATATGAAGCTAGACAGCTACCCGCACACAGACGTCCTAGTAATCCAGGCAAGTATTGCAGCGTGGCAGATAGGCAGAGTGTTAGTAGACTCAGGAAGCTCCATAGATATCATTTTTAGCGGTGTCTTAGATCAAATCAGACTCAAGCCGAGCCATCTGAGGCCTCCGGAGTCACCACTGGTAGGGATCGGTGGAAACCAGATCCAAACAGCAGGAAAGATCATGCTACCAGTGTCACTCAGAACTCAGACAAATCCACGAACAGAGCTCGTAGACTTTGATGTAGTAAACCTCCGATTTTCGTATAATGCAATTTTTGGCAGAGGATTTACGAACAAGTTCAGTGCAGCAATACATCCAGGATACCTCTGTCTGAAGGCGCCAGCAAAGCAAGGCGTTATCACCATTCATGGTAGTCAGAAGGAAGCAAGGAATATACAAAAGGCAATATACAAGGAAAGCAAAGCAGTGAACCTAGTCTCGCAAGCAAAAAACAAGTCACAAGAACCTCCGGATATGCACAAGGGAAAAACCGACATGACGGACCAGGAGGAAACAAAAACAGTTTTGCTAGAACAAGCAGTACCAACCAGAGCAGTCATAGTCAGTGCAAACCTAACAGAAGCTGAAGAGCAGGAGCTCCTGGCTACACTCACCAAAAACAAAGACACCTTCGCCTGGTCAGCCTCCGACCTCCAAGGAGTCAGTAGAGATGTGATAGAGCACACTCTCGACATCAATCAAAGTATGAGGCCAAAGAAGCAAAGACAAAGAAAAATGTCAGAAGACAGGATAATAGCAGCCAAGGCGGAGGTACAAAGGATACTAGATGCAAATGTTATCAGAGAAGTCAAATATTCAGAATGGCTAGCAAACGTCGTCCTAGTACCCAAAAAGAATGGGAAAATAAGGATGTGTATAGATTTTACAGACCTAAACAAGGCCTGTAAGAAAGACCCTTTCCCTCTACCAAGAATAGATGCTTCAGTGGACAAAGCAGCAAGGTGCCAAAGGTTTTCATTGCTGGACTGTTTCTCTGGCTATCATCAGATTTGGCTAAGGAAAGAAGACGAGGAAAAAACAAGCTTTACCACCCCATTTGGAACCTATTGCTTTACCAGAATGCCGAAAGGGCTAAAAAATGCTGGTGCGACATTCGCAAGAATGACAAGCGTGGTACTGGGACCATAGCTACAAAGAAACATAATAGCCTACGTCGATGACATTGTGGTAATGGGCAAAAACAAGCAAGACCACATAGCCGACCTGCAAGAGACCTTCGCCATCCTGAAGGAGGCCGGCCTAAAACTCAACCCAGAGAAGTGTGTGTTCGGTATGACTAAAGGAAAGATGTTAGGTTACATCATAAGCCCGGAAGGCATCACAGCAAATCCTGAAAAGATCAAAGCCATATTATCTATGCAAGAGCCACGAACAAAGAAAGAGGTACAAAGGTTAACAGGTAGGGTCGCAGCCCTCAATAAATTCATATCAAAGTCAGCCGAGCGGAGCTTACCATTTTTCAAAACACTGAGAGGCGGAGGTGATTTCCATTGGGGACAAGAACAGTCAGAGGCTTTCAAACAACTCAAGCAACATTTGGCGAGCAGCCTGACGGTAACAGTACCAAGCCCAGAGGAACAATTGTTACTCTACGTAGCAGCTTCAGTCCACGCGGTGAGCGGAGTACTGATTCAAGAAGAGAAAGAAGATGGCAAAGTCACTCAGAGACCCGTATATTTCGTATCAGAAGCGCTGTCAGCCGCAAAGATAAACTACTCAGAGGTTGAGAAAATAGCGTATGCTGTCATAATGGCATCAAGAAAGCTAAAGCATTACTTCCAAGCGCACGAAATTATAGTGCCTACCTCCCAGCCATTGGGGGAAGTCTTCAGAAACAAAGAAGCATCAGGAAGAATAGGAAAATGGGCAACGAAGCTGTCCCAATTCTGCATCACATACACGCCAAGGACAACAATCAAGTCGCAAACCTTGGCGGACTTCATGGCAGATTGGGCACCTCCGTCACAGCCAATGACAACCTCCGACCCACCAACATGGACAGCATTCATAGACGGAGCCTGGGGGCAAGCAGGAGCAGGAGCCTCCGCCGTATTAATTTCGCCATCAGGTTTCCGAACAAAGTACGCAGCAAGGTTGAAATTCAAAGCAACAAACAACACAGCAGAGTATGAAGGCCTCATATTGGCGCGCTCCACAAAGCAAAAGCAATGGGGGCCCAAACGCTCCTAATAAAAATAGATTCACAAATAGTGGCCGGTCAGGTCGAAAAGCAGTATATGGCAAGAGAGCCGAAGCTGGCAAAATATTTAGCCCTCGTAAGGGACATGGAGCGGAGGTTCAAGGGTTTCACCCTGAAATACATACCAAAGTCTGAAAACACTGAAGCAGATGAGCTGGCAAAAGCCACAGCATACAACCAGCCGATGTCGATAGGAATATTCTTCCAAATCCTGAGGTCACAGGCAACAGAAATAACAGCAAAAACAATGAAGAATGTGTTAATAACTGAGCACGAAGACTGGAGAGAACCGTTAATGGCCGCAATCAACGGCACAATACCTCCGGGCGACGAAGCTAGCACAGCAAGGACTAAGGCGAGGGCTAGAAACTATGTGATAGTAAACGGAATGCTTTGCAAAAAAGAAATCGTTCAACCAATGCTCAGATGCATATCACAAAACGAAGGCAAAGAGTTGCTACAAGAAATACACTCAGGTTTGTGCGGGTCACACATAGGGCCAAGAGCACTGTCGGCAAAAGCCATCAGGCAGGGCTTCTACTGGCCTACGCACCTAAGAGATGCAGAGCAAATAGTTAAGACCTGCGAAGCATGCCAAAGTTTCTCAGTATCGCAAAAAACACCCTCCGCAGAAATACAAGTTATTCCCCCAATCTGGCCTCTCCAGAGATGGGGCATGGACCTGGTAGGACCTCTACCACCTTCGCAAGGGGGGAACAAATACGCCATTGTTGCAGTAGAATACTTCACCAGATGGATAGAAGCAAAGCCGCTTGCCTCCATAACCTCCGCATCAGTACATAAATTCTTTTGGCAGAACATCATATGCAGATTCGGAGTCCCAAGAACACTAACCGTGGACAATGGCAAGCAATTTGACTCAGAAAACTTCAAAGAATTCTGCAAGACCATGGACACAAAGATAGCCTTCACTTCAGTATATCACCCAGAGTCAAATAGGGCAGTCGAAAGAGCAAACAGAGTAATTTTCTCGGCAATTTCAAAAACACTATTCAACCTCCGCAAAGGCAAGTGGATCGAAGAACTACCCAAGGTTGTATGGTCTCACAACACAACAATATCAAGAACAACAGGGTTCACACCTTTTAAGTTGTTATATGGAGAAGAAGCCATGATGCCAGAGGAAATAAGCCATCAAAGCATCCGCACCATGCATCAAATGCTGGCTGAAGATAAGGAATACTCAAAAGAAATAATAGAAGAAACAAGGCTGGAGGCAGTCGACAACATTACCAGTACCAACAGCAAACAAAAGCCTGGAGAGACAAAAAGGTAATCAGAAAAGAAATCGAAGATGGAGATCTGGTTCTAAGGAAAAAACCAAACTCCGCAAACTTAGGAAAGTTCCAACCCAAATGGGAAGGACCCTTTACAGCAAAGCAAGCAGGGCATCCAGGCTCCATCCACCTAGTTGATAGCGAAGGCAAGGCAACAAGCCACATGTGGAACATTAGCAACCTCCGCCGCTTTTACATTTGAAAAGTGTAAGGCGTCCGCATAACATATAAGCGGAAGCGCTAGTTTTCTTTTACAAACTTCATTATATTCAGAGCCTGTACTCTTTTTTCCTCACAATGGGCTCCAGAACGGAGGTGAGGTTTTTAATGAGGCAGGCTCAATGTACAAACCCTCTGCAAACACAAGAGGTGTATCCCCTGAAGACACGAATCATGAAAGGTCGAAAGTGGCAACCAAGGGAGCCACGACATTCGACAAAAGTTGCAAACTGAGGTCCTTCCCAAAACGTAAGCCACTGGCTAGCAATATGGGTAACGACCTCCGCGGCCCAAAAAGAGGCCTAAAAGCTCTTGGCAAGGACCTGCGCAAGAAGCCAGGCACCAAGAAAATAAAAAGGTAAAAAGCCTAACTTTCAGCAATGAAAGAACCTCCGCCAGAGCGGAGTCGCAGGCCTTTCAACTATGAAAGGACCTCCGCCAATGCAGAGTCATAAGCCTTGAGAAAGACCTGTTC
This sequence comes from Cymbopogon citratus, assembly GCA_031170775.1. NCBI lineage: Eukaryota > Viridiplantae > Streptophyta > Magnoliopsida > Poales > Poaceae > Cymbopogon > Cymbopogon citratus. Next base: position 5,690 of record DXKC01003697.1, read on the forward strand.
TTCAGGCATAACAATCAGTAAAAAGCTAATGCAAGGAAACAACGCAACCTCCGTCTATCAATAAAGGGCCCCAAGGCCGAATCAAGGCCATAAGTAGCATATCCCAAAAATTAATGACTGACACAACACAAGGACAAGGCACCAAAAAATCCAATGTATTTATCATCATAGAACACAAGCCCCCTATAAAAGATATAGCCCGGGCACCCGAGCCGAGTAGCACAAGCAAAATGGGGATAGGAGTGTCTCTGTGCTTACGCGCAAGGGATGAGAAACCATGCAAAAACTCATAAAAAACAGAAGTGGCACAATAAGGCGGAGGCCCTAGAGGCACACAAAACAACAGTGGCAGCACACTGACGAACAACTGCAGTATGCTGATCAGCTACAAGAAGCTAAAAACACACCAAAACCGGCCCAAAGGGGGGAAACCATAGTAAGCAAATCTAAATTCTTTAAGAGCCTCGGCCTCCAGCTTAGATAGTCGGACATAACACGCACAAGAAGCAAGTGCCAAGGACGGCATAATAACAGGAAAACCGGAGGTCAAGCCACAAAGAAGCGCTTCTTCACCCTGAGCAACTCACGCACGCAGTGCGAAGGCCGGCAATGAAGCTCCTCATGAAGGATCAAATTGTTCGGACCACCGCGCAGCCAAGCAATCAATAAAAATACAGCTGACCACGTACTCAGCGCACTGCGCGCAATCTATTGTAAATAACATATACATCAAAACAGGAGGCAAGAAAGCCTAAAAAGGAACTTAGCCTCCGCTGCAGCAATGTACGAATTCTTAACAAAAGGAAACCAGTAAGTAGCAACACGCTTTTAAAAGTTTAGGGTCCGCTGTTGAGCGATACAAGGAAAGGTGCCACGAGCCTCCGGACGAAAACCCTCGGCACGACAAACAAACAAAATCAAGAACGCAAAAAAATTACAAGTTAGGGGGCGGAGGTCCCCGCCAGGCAAGCGCACACGTGAAATCAGCTCGTTCATCGTCGATATCGTACATAACAGACTCGAACATATCGCCCACAGTGCCGTGAGGAAAAGTCGCATGCCAATAACCCCACATCTCGCCGCTGACATAAACACCATCTTGATAAAATGTTAATGGTGCAACATTCAGCACAGGCCCCTCACCAGAGGCCTGGGCAAAATTATACTACATAAATATCCAAGACAAAGTTTATAATACAAACCAACGAACACACAAGTCAACTCTCAAACAAAGTGAGGTAGATCTACAACTCCGGCTGGTCCTGCGTAGCCGGAGCCTTGGCGGTCGCCGCCTTGGAAGGCCCTGGCACATCCATCAAAGGAGCCTGCGTGGGCGGAGCAGTCTCCGCCGCAGGCACACCATCCTTAGATTCAGGGACCTCCACGGCACTTTCTTTAGGCTTCGAAGCAGAAGTCGAACCGGTGATAGCAGACCTTCCCTTTGCAGTGTCCTTCTTTAGCTGATCCTACAGCAAGCAGGAGATAAGCACGGAAAAACAAAAACACACGAAGACGGGCAATAAAGCCTCAGCAAAAGGATCTAACGACAAGCAAACAAAGCGAACCTCTGATCGTTTCTTCTCAGCCATCACCCGAGCGCAGTCGCGACCAAAGAGAGACCAGAAAGAAATCATGAAGTTGCGCACTGACATCCGGATCGGACGCGACAAAACACCAACAGAAAACGAATTATCAAAAACCTCCGCTTGAATCTCCTCCACATGGGTACAACCCTTGTTCACAAGGAACCTAGCAAAGTTGGTAACTCCAGCCAACGCACCAAAATCGGTCGAGCCTCCGACGAGATCACTCAATTTTTCTAAATGCTTCTTCAACCAGCAAGCCGCAGTAAGAGCGAAGGCACCTTCAGCCAAATTGGAAGTAGCACCGCCAAACTTTTCAATAGTAGACTTGTAAGCCTAGGTGGCGGCAAAGACCACCGCGCGCACATCATCTAGGCGTCCCGAAACCAAACCAAGCTGTCTCTCAAGAATAGCGCGAGATTCCTTGTCCGCATCGACAACCTTTCGGAGCTCATTAATGGTTCTGGTGGGCTCACCCAAATGTTCCACAGCAGCAGCCTCTGACTTTTGAGAATCTTCCAAACGCTGTTTGGCAACAGCAAGTTGTTTCTCAAGCTCTTGCACCACAAGGCGGGTGGCAGCAGCCTCCGACACTAGCTTGCCCCTAATAACCTCCAGCTGCTCATTCTGCTTACTCAAGTGCTCAAGGGCAGAAGTGTGATCCCCAATCTCCCGAACGCTCCGCTCCTCAAGAACATCAGACATATGATGGCCCTATAGTCAACAAAGAGTAAGCAAAAGGCAACAATAAGGTAAATAACATATCCGCACAAAACCAAAAACAATCAATAAAGCACTCACAAGATTCTGGCGCTCTAAGTTCACCCGAAGGAGATGGAAAAGTCGAGCCCACGCATAGCATAACGAAACCGCTCTACAAACAGAGAGATGGTTCATGCAATGCGCAAGCAACAGAAGCAAAAAGGAAGACTAACAACAAAAACTCCAAACCTCCGATTTCGGCGTTAACAGCATGAAGGCTCTCAGCCCAACTCGCAATAGTAGCGTCGGAGGCTCCAGCTGCGGGATCTTCTCCGCCAGCCGAAGCTACGGGCGGAGGCCTCGGAGGTGTACCAGTAGCGGCATGAATGCTGCCAGCATCATCCGCCTGGCCAGCTAACGATAGCACAGTGCAAAGCAAAATAAGCAATAGCGCAGCAGAAACCATCAAAGAGTGTGTAATCAAAAACTAATAACGGGAATGCATGAACACTCACCAGCAGCGGCAACAAAGGACAGAGCAGTCGGTGGGTCCGCAACCAAAACCAAAGCCTCAGAGGACGGAAGTGGCGTTTTGACCATCACCTCCACCAAATTGGCCCGACGGATAGGAGCAGTTGTCCATCCCTTACTGTTATCACCAACATGGCCCTCCAAATCTGAGTCCCCGCCTAAAAAATCGGGCAGGGGATCAACGGCAGAGACCTCCGCCTGCCCGCCAGCCTCCGGAAAGTCGGGGGTCATGAAGACTGGAGAACCAAAAGCTTCAGGAGCTTTAACTCCCGAAAGCCCAGCGTCGCTAGCCTCCGGACATCCGGAGGAGGGTCTTGTGCCAGCCGGGCCGGCAGCTCTAGTAGTTGTCTTCCTAACCCTTTTCGCAAGGGACACCCCAAGAGTAGAGCTTCCTCGCTTGCTAGGCATGACAACAAGGCTGTTGTAAAAGTACGGTCAAAAAGAAAGAAAGTCTAATTAAAAGATTACAATACATCAAAGCATCACAAAAATAAAAACTACAAAGGAAGCTACGAGCAACAAGTAAAAACAACAGCGCACCTCCCCTTCGGAATGGCAGCAGATCGATCACCCAGCGTAGATTTTGCTGAAGTAGCCGTAGGCGCCATACCCTTGCCCATCTCCTCCCGCGCGGAGGATTTGTCAACCTCAGAAGGCTGGGCCATCACTAAACCAAACTCTACAGAAATCAGCAACGCAAAACTAAGTCGCAAGCAGCAGGAGCAGCAAGCAACTAACCGAGGACCGTGAGAGATCGAAACCTCGACCCGGCCCCTCCCTCGCGCCCCTTTAATAGGGCAACCATCAACGGGCAACGTCAAAAACCAACAAGGACCAACTGGCCAACAAAAGTAAAACGACCACACAACAAACCGCCGGTCTAACACAGGCGGCCTAGGGGGGAGGGGGAAGAACAACACTTCCGACCTCAAAAAGACTCGTGGAGGCTAAGAGCAGGGGGTGTCGAAAGAGACACCGCCTCTGCCTCAGACATCTTACGAAGGCCTCGGTGCCTGGCATCCGATGGGAAAAACCGATCGAGAAGGTTCGAGAATTCGGTCCGCCGTGCCAGACTGCAGTCTCGAAAGGGGGGAACTGTTGGGACACGGTTAAGCCAGATGCCAGGAGGCCTCCGCCCAGGGAGGACTATGGTGTGAATCACCAGGTTACCTCCACCCAGGGAGGACTATGGTGTGAATCACCAGGGTACCTCCGCCCAGGGAGGACTATGGTGCAAATCACGAGGGTACCTCCGCCCTGGGGGGCCATCTGCGTAGAACATCAGGAAACCTCCGTTCTCTTTCAAGCACAGGGCTAAGGGGGGAGAATTGAGAGCTAACCCCGTGACAGTTTGTTTTGTGTTCGTGCGAATGCAGGAATCAGCCGGAGGTGACCTCCGACTCCTATGGCGGAGGTAGCACCGGTCGGAGGATGAAAGGGGCCCTGGCCGGAGCAATGAGGAAACCAACGCCCGCTCCTCGAGCTAGATTGGGCTTGGGACCCAACATTCAACCTAAGAAGGCCTAGAGATCGAAATGGCGGGGCCGCACCCAAAGTGGGCCGAAGACAAGGGTCCAGGAAGTCAAGGACGAGCACCGGGCCGTGGAACAAAAATACCCCTCAGGACAAAAGGTGAAGAAGGGGATATTCAGGGAATATATGTAGCGCGCCCGGGGATATTTTTGTAAAGTAGCACACTAGGGAGATGCGCCCTATATATATAGAGCGTTGTAAATGTACACAAGACGGTTGGTGAATGAATTAATGAAACCCTAGCGGTTCCTGTTCCTACCTTACTCTGTTCATTTACTTTGTTCACCCATTGGCCAAAGGGACCTCCGCCCTTGAACCTCTGCCTAGGCGGGCGGAGGTCGGCTCAACTCCCTGCTGGGACCTAGGTCCCAACAACTAGCAAGCGTAAAAGACAACAATGTTCATAGCTGGTACAGGTAGATCAACACATTCAGAATATGAAAAAAGGAAATACTAAATCAGAACAAATTTACCATGTTCACATATACAGAAACAGGATAACCCCCACAGTCTTACGACAACTTAGCTAGTTTAAAAAAAATAACAAAGGTTTAATACAAGGGGGAACAACACAAAAAACTGCAACTGACTTTAATACATATATTCATTTTCTCACTGAGCATTAGTTCAGCTAAAGGATCAAAATCATATACATTCCCCATGCTTGTACATTCAGCCATGTCACCCATCAAAAAAAACATTCAGCCATGTCACTCTGACGAGTCCACATTCTCTAACTACACCTCACCCCAAGAAGCAAGAACAAGTGTGCAATACTTCCTCTATTTTCAAAGTACAAGCAAGTTTCAATCATTCATTTTTGTACTCGGCTGAGTTGTCCCTGGTCAGAATAGTTCTACGAATTAATGCCATAAGCATGCTCTAGTCCAAAATTCTAACAATGTACTAGCACTGGATAACCTAGTAATACAAGAGATGCAAAAGGTTCAGAAAAAACCAGGCGTCGATTGCAAGCAGATATACAGAAGTTCAGAAAAAAAGGGTCCTGGTATGTTCAGTCCTGTTTAAGCATGTGTATAACGTATCAGACAGAACCAAATAAACCAAAACAAACTATCTATGGGCGACATGGTATAATGACCACAAACCTCGCTTCCAGGGCCGAGAAATCGGCGACCAAGCAAATGGTGGCACGAACTGGCGCACAGCGGCAATAGCTCCTCAAATCAGCGACAAAAAGAAACTTACGAAGAACAGCGAAGCTCCTTCAATCAGTAACAGGGAAAGTGGCTGCCAGAATAGGGGAAGTGGCGGCGACGGCCGTGCCCCATCACACAGCCCGCCGAGGCATAGGGCAAGCAGCGCGCGATGACAGCGACCCACCCCAACATACCCGCCGGACGGCGAGGGCAGCGCCCCACCTGCCACCCACACCGTCGGGCGCGGTGCAGGGGAGCGCGCGGCGAGGACCTCACTACCACCTGTGGACACGACCTGCGGACAAATTGGGGGAAAACAAGCGAACAAGTCTGTGGAAAATAACGGGCTCGCGGGTTCCATATGCGTCGTTTTGGACCTGTTAGCGGGTGGATATGGCTGAGACGCTGCACGAATCCTAAAGCAAGAATGAATGGCCCATAATTCATCAGATATAAATTAACAAAATCTGTCGACAGACATATAGCAAAATTCTACTAAAAGTAGCACTTCATTGCCTAAGATGGACCTAATTCAGCTTACAGAAACAGAACTATTTTCCATCACCCACCCCAATATAAAATCAGGAGTTTATCTATATATGATAACCTCTTGTTTGTTGTGGTGGGCTTGTCCCTTAGCATGCTCGAGTACAGAAACATCATATATAGCTAGGTAGGAACTTTAAGAAAATATATCTGCCGATATTACTTAAGCACTGAAATATTTGTTTGTTAATGTATTTTGTTGAAATCCAAATTCTTGGGCCATCAAAAGATATCCTAAGCACAAACTTACAAAATTGCTTACTAAACTTAGGTTATTTCGGTTCATCATATATCATACTAGAGATTCATAACAGATTGCACAATTAAAAATCCTAAGCAGGCACTACAGAATTACAGAATCAATTCGAGTAAAAACCCTAGGTCAAATTAAGAAGTACACAGTCACACAGAACTCAGTGATCCTACCATTACATCAGTCAGAATACCAACAAATTCATTACGCCACACAAGCAAAACTAGTAATGCGAGATCCAGCAGAAATAAATCAAGAAAAAAGGGAGGGATTAATATGACCTCACGAACAACGGTGGTGAGTCGGGGAAGTGTGTGGCGGCAGGAAGAAACAACAGGGTGGTGCAGAGAGGCGGCGGTGTGCCGAGGAGGCGCGAGGAGGCGACCGGTGGGTGGCGTCAATGGCAATAGGTAGCAACCAGAGCCGCGCACGCGGAGGCGTCAAGGAGGCGCGCGGCCGGCGGTGGTGTGCCGATGTATGAGGTGGCGACCAGTGGGTTGCGGCGGCGGGGGAGGCAGCAACCGGACATGCACGGCGCGGCGTGGCGAGGAGGCGCGTGGGCGGCAGCGGTGTGAGGCAACAGATACGGCAGAGGATTTTGTCTTTTATTTTCGATTTTGACGGAAGCCAGAGGATGTTAACGGAGGGTCACAAAGCTGCTTTTGCGTTCCGAGTAAAAATATCGGCAATTTTTCCGTGTGTCCCAAAAATAAGCACGGAGAAAGCTTAGCTCCGAGTGCACGGGTACCTTTCTGAGAGCAGTTTAGGGCACGTTTGGTTGCCTTCTCTGGGCAGCCTGGGTCGCATCCGGCGTACAGGCTACCGCCAGCCAGGCTCTGGTCATACAGGTATTGGTGTTTGGTTGTTTGAGAGTGCAGATGCAAGATACAGAGAGAAGCTGTGTGGTTGACAGAGAATATAGTGTGGGGGCCGCATGGAAGTGCCTCACGACCGCGCCCTTGTGTGCTGCCTAAGCCAACTCGCGTGCCGTGGGAGCCTGGCTCCGGAGAAACGAGTTCCGATTTCGTTTCTCGGGAGCCTGGCTGCCGGGGGTTGGTTGCATGAGCCGGGCCTGGCCCAAGATGAAATGCAGGCATCCAAACGCATGTATGTTGCATCTCGGCATCCTGGCCCAGCCATATGCGGCCAACCTACCAATTTTGGTCAGATCCCCTCCCAGAGTTTGTATCCAATTTAAGTGCTCGCGATTTAGCTGAGCATCTATCTTATAATATAAGGCCATAGAGCCGTGTGAAGGATAAAAAAAAAATGCGCCCTTAGGATCACATGGGATGCATTCCGTGTGCTTGTTACTGAGAACACATGGTTGAGACGTGCCCATGTGTGTGATGAATGATTGACACATGTATGAAAGGTTTGAGGTTTTTCCAGTTGAATCATATTTTATATATGTGCTTGATTATGCTAATGGCTAACCGGAGGTGTTGTGTGTGTTGTGTTTACATTGAGTGTGTTGTGTGACATGTCTCTTGGCTTGTGGTGCGCAGGTGTGGAGCTCGGAGGCGGTGGTCGACGGCGAGGTGAAGGTCAAGTGGGACATACCGTGTCGACGGACCGGGAGTGGTGAAGGGCGGACGTGAGGCTTGGACCGAGGGACCGGAGCGCCGGGTGACCAGCCGCAGTGGCTGACACTTGGGGTCATCGACAAGTGCGAGAGTACATGGTTGATGAAGACGGCATTGACCAAGTCAAGATGGAAGGCGATGGTGTCGTGGCACTTGGCGGAGGCCGGACACGCATCTACATGGGAGATGTAGATGGCGTAGGTCAAGTCAAGAAGGAAGGCGAAGGCATCATGTTTGGCGGAGGTCGGACACGCGTCGACATCGGAGGTTTGGTGGTTTGGCCTCAAAACCATCGGTGGAGGTTTGGTGGTTTGGCCTCAAAACCATCGGCAGGGGATGCGTATGGACTACGCTACTCGCGAGGAGGTTTGGTGGTTTGGCCTCAAAACCATCGGCGGTGGGTTTCACGGGTTTAGGCCTCAAAACCCGAGCGGAGGTTCCGATGCGGAATGGATGGCACGTGGCGGCATCAGGGAGTTCGCGTCGAAGCGAAGCTACCGGTGAGAAGGCGCGGTGGTCGTCAGATGAAGAAAAACTTGGACGGTTTTACCCCTAGAGGGTATTTGGGTTGTGTGCTTCATGTAAGGGCATTTTGGTCTTTTGACGGATGCCTATATATGAGAATGAGCTGGTTGGGCAGCTATCCTTGGAGGGTCACTCTCATTTGTGTGGAGTTGAGAGGAGGCTAGGGTTAGAGAGAGGGGTGGCTCTTGTTCTTGAGCTTTTTGCCATCCATAGCTTTGATTTGCTAGGAGTGGCTTGTAACCAAACCTCATGAAGTAATCCAAGGATCAATTTCGTGCTCCACTTGTTCCCCTCTCCAAATCTGAACTTTTCTATTTTTCTATGATTTTTGGAGCTATTTTTTGGGGATTTTTCGTTCTTCTATTTGAGGGCATTTTGATTCATTCTTCTTGCCATGATTGATGCTTTGTCGAGTGATGAACTAGATCACCAAGTGATTTGAACCAATTCCACTCGTACATCAAGAAATCGATCAAATTTCCCCCAAACCGTGTTCTTTGCGTTCATCTTTTCCCACCTCTAGTTCTTCCTTCGATTCGTGATTTCTAGACCATTTTGATTCTTTTTTGTTGCCTTGATTCGATCTGTGACGTGAGTGGAACATCCTTACCGAAGGAAATCAACCAATTTCTCATAAGCTTACAGATCGGGCGAGTTTTTGGTCTAGGTCTCAAGAACCGGTGTTTTTCGTCCCCTTTCTATTTTCTGGTGATTTTCTTGGAATTGGGTGTTGATGTTTTGAAGATATCTTCTCAACACTCCCAAAAACCTCTCTATAAAGTTTCAAGTCGATCCGAGTCGATTTGATCAAGTTTTGGTCTTCGAATCGAATTTTCCCGAGAGGTGCCGAAAATACCGGACGCGTCCCTATGAATACCGGACAGTTCCGGTATTTCCAACTTTCGATTTTTGAGCTGAAATTTTGTGGAGACCTTCCCTTTGGTGTCTAGAAGCTCTGGTTAAAATTTCATAATTTTTGGACATAGTTTGATAGGGTTTTTAATTTTTCTTCCAAACGTGCTTGTGCTGTTCATAATACCGGACGTGTCCAGTATTCATACCGGACGTGTCCGGTATTTCCAACTTTCTAGTTTGGAGCTGAAATTTTGTGGAGACCTTTCCCTTAGTGTCTAGAAGCTGTGGTTCAAATTTCATAATTTTTGGACACCGTTTGGTAGGGTTTTTGATTTTTCTCCACATGTCCGGTATTGCTGGTGTGGTGTTGATTTCTCCGCACTTTTCACGTTTGGGCTCCGATTCGAGTTCCGTCTTTTGCGTTGGTCTTATACCATTCCATAGACTTTATCTAGGTGCTCTTGTCACTGGTTGGCTTGAGTATCCAAGATTCGGGACCTTGCTTCTTTTCGATAGAAGTGGAGAGTCTCATTTTCTTGTCTATTGGTTCGGGCTCTCTCGATCTTCGTCCTGCTCATCTTGTGGTGACCCGCTGTGTTCCAAGGGAACATCCACCCTTCTCTAGGGTCGTGGTCGTCATGTTTGTGGCTATTGCTTCTTGGGGTTAAGTGATAGAGTCGAGGACCAAAGTTTCGGAAGAAATTTGAGGCTCCCATTCACCCCCTCTGGTCGCCATTTTCAGTCCTTCGGTTACAGATGCTCGAAGAATCCCACCTGTACACGGAGAAATTTCAGATTCTGGTAGTGCGTGCTTCAAGATTGAGGTACATGCTTGCGCAACACATTAACTATGACATGCAGAGAAAATAGAAAGCCAAGAATTGCTTTAATACGAAGCAAGGGACATATAGGCATCCTAATAAAGAAGACAAAAGACCCAAAGAAGAACATCATCATATGGAAAACACATCCCAAGTGACAAAAGGACAAACAAGAATCTAATATTGCTCTAATACAAAGAAAAGGTTCAGAATCCTATTAACAAAAATAAAGTAAAGAAGTGGAACATCGGTACGACTAGCAGGAATGATACCATGCATACGAGCTTCAAAACCAATTAAAGCTCTACCAACATCTTATGGTATCTTTAGTGAGCAATACAATGGTTGAAAGCTCTTGAACCCAGCTCGAGATTTCAAAGCCATTTATTCACCGTTTCTACTGTCTCCGCCATTGGATTTAACAATATGACATCCAATGACCTAAGTTTGACAAACGGTTAAGAAGTGCATATATGTCTGCACAAGCTCCAAATGCGTAAAAAATACTTGGATGATTGTAGCATCGCGCGTCTAAAATATGTTTATATATATGGCCTAGCTCGTCACGTGGAACGAGCTTGCATATATGTAGCACCTTTCTTATGCTTTTGTCCTCGCTTCGTGTAAAAGGGTTAACAAAGATTATAAGCTGGCCCTTGCACTTCAAAACTTCCAAGGTGGTGCTAAACACGTCAACTACAACCACACATGGGCCACATATGTGCCAACAACACAACTACTGCAGGCCTTCTAGCGTGTGGGTGGTACATTCACCCTCCCCCCAGCTTGAGGGTTGACGCTCTCGGCAGCTCACCACATATGCAATAGATGACCAGAATCACCAAAGCATTGATGGCTCGATCCGCACTGCTCCGAACTTCCGATAAATAGTTGTGACGAAAAAGGTATCCAGCCTATTCAAGTGAGACGCCATCACTCATGTTGATAAGCAGTAATTCCCTGCCCGCCACACTAATGTTCCTGTAGACTAGCAGTGCATGCCACAACTACCGTTCGATTGCAGCTGCTTGGTTCGATGGTCTACATGAGTGGAGAACGATGTCAGCATCAAGTCTACCGGCTATTATTATCACAAATTCAATTAGAATTTTGGTGGGAAAATTTTTCAGAGGCGGCTAGAAACAACAGGTGCCTCTACATATTAATTTCTAGGTGGCTGTGAATCCAGCTGCCTCTATTTTTTTTAAAAAAAATTATAGAGGCAGCTGTGATTTACAACCGTCTCTATTAGTCGATTGGTAGAGGTGGCTACTATTCCCAACCTGATTTATATAGACGAATTCTCTCTATAGAGGCTTCCCAGCCACTTCTAAAGAAATCTGCTATGCACGTACCAATGTACTGTTGTGCAACCAAGTTTTCATGGACCACGCTATCCAAGTATTTTACATATTTGGAGCTTGTGCAGTTCTTAACCAAGTATTTCATGGTTTGATGAACTAGTATATATTCTATGTCGATATGGCTCCAAATCTTAACCGTCTGTCAACCTTAGTCATTGGATGCCATATACTTAAATCCAACGGTGGAGACAGTAGAAACGATGAATAAATGGCTTGGTAATCTCGAACTGGGTTCAAGAGCTTTCAACCATTAAATTCCTCACTAGAGATACACCATAAGATGTTGGTAGAGCTTTAATTAGTTGAAGTTCTTGTATGCTTCAAAGTGTTCATGCATGGTATATTTCCTGCTAGTCGTGCTCATGATGGTTTATAAATTACCGATGTTCCACTTCTTTACTTTATCTTTTGTTAATAGGATTCTGACCCTTTTCTTTGTATTAGAGCAATACCAGATTCTTGTTTGTCCTTTTATCACTTTTGGGATGTGTTTTCCATATGATGATGTTCTTCTTTATTAAGATGCCTATCGTCCCTTGCTTCGTATTAAAGCAATTCTTCTGCAGGTCATAGTAAATGTTGTGCAAGCATGTAAAACTAACGTTTGATCCCAGTTTGTCCACCCATCCAAAATCTTGGTACTAAAAATATTATTCGTTGACAGGTCCATATCCTATATATGCAAATTTTTCTTTAGTTTGATGGGTTGTCAAGTAGAAAAGAAACAACTTTGAATTATGTACGATGGGACTGAATTCTAGAAGGTGCTCACTAGCACCCCAGTCCATGATTGCTGAACTTTTTTTCTCACAAATAATGCTGGCTCGCCTTAGGTAGGTATTGCTCATTAGTCATTAACTAGAGAATTTCAAAACAAGGTTTTTTTCTTGTGTGAATCAAATGGTACAACACAGAAGACAATGATTGACCAAGTCAAGCAGAGGCGCTGGAGGACTTGGTGGTCGGGTGGTCGAGGACGACGGTTACACGTGTCGAGATCATGGAGGAGGCGTAGCGGATACGCTACTCCGGGCAGTTTGGTGGTTGGGCCTCAAAACCACCAGTTGGATGGTTTTCGGGATTGGTCATTAAAACTTGGTTGGAGTTTCAGCAGGAATAAGAGGCACGTGGTGTCATCGTGAAACTTGCGTCGAGGTGAAGGAAAGTCGTAAAGAGCCCGTGGCCATCGGATATCATGAGTTAGACCATTTTGCCCCTAGGTTAAGTGATTCAGCCAAAATATCTAAGGGCTGTTTGGAATTTGTAATAACTCTATAAATAAGATAGAGGTTGCCTCCAACTAGCCATCTCTCTGGTTATCATCTTTACAGTTTTTCGGTGTGTAGTTGGCTAAGTCTATTACTACTAGAACATTAGGCACTACAATAATTTGAGAAAGAACAATATATTACCATCGACACACTTAAGATACTAATTACAGATATATTCACTATTACAGTGGCACAAGAGCAAAAATCATACAATACCTAGCACACGTTATGAAGCATTCACAAAGTACACAGGTTGTTGTATGGCCATCGCAGCCATAGATTACATGGTCCTTCAATGCGTGCATGGCTATTGTAGCCATCATGGTTCTATCCAGGCATACATTACATGCCCATTAATAACAACAGAATTCATGACCACCAAACACTATAGCTGGTAGCTTAGAATGCCGATTCAAATACCGCAACCATTAGATAGAGAAACATAATGGTGCCATGACTAGTTGGTGTTCTCTGGATCCATGTCATTTCAAAGCTGCAAAACTACTGCAATTAACATCACCTTGAACACTAATATGTGTTTTATTCTTTGTATCCACCAAACTGATAAACATTAATTATACACAACATCACCATTTGGCCTCACATTCAGATTTTACAAATAGCTAATGGAACCATTTCTATAAGGACAAGCTAATCATTTTGAATCTAAAAAGGACAGGATGGATGGATGAGAGGCAATACCACCTGCGTTCAAACAATGCAGCCTGGTCAACAATCTATTTAGAAACCTTAGTAAGCTCTTTGGAGAAGCAAACAAAGGATTAAATGTGCTAAAAATATTTTATAATTGTTGAGAACGTAACTCTCGGATGAAATTTGGTTAAAATAGTTGATAGTTAAGATGCATAGTACTTAACTGAAAATATGTATCAACCAATGGGGTAGTTATTTAGTAATGCAAATAGATATGTGGAGATTTGTTTTACAATTTTTTTTTTCATGCAGCAATATATTGAACATTTGGAAAATCAATTTGAACCAAGTACAGTGGGAAAGCATAGAAACTCGGTAAAAAGAAAAAGAATGGGACCTTGCTGGCTTGTGATAAAGCTTGTAGAAGCCATGGTATGGGTTATGGCTTCCTGCCATGGTGATTATGCCCACCTAGACACTTCAGTACAGTTGTCCCTGCCATCATCAAACTCTGCAGTGAATGCTAATTAAACAAAAAATCTTCAACAGACAATTGAATTTGAGTTAGGTAAATAAGAAAGTTGGTATACAATATGCTCATAGAATCTCCAAGGACAGGCCCTCTAGCATCATTTCCTACAAAGTTTGATGAACAATAAATATTCAGTCAATGTGGTTCCTCCTCAAAGCAGATCAGAAAAGGGAGAGCATCCTTGCTCAGTAGAGAACTGCACTGCTGATCAACAACAATCTCAATTCTAAGTACATTTTTTTGGACAAAAACTGAACCACCTTGTTTAGAGTTGAAATATCAGTTTAGCACATGCCTGTCTTGTGTTGGCATTTCTTAACACAATCACCAAGTATGGAGGTTTTAGGTCCAATACCCAGCAACGGCACCAGAAATGCTTGTTGGTGTTTCTTAACGTCATCACTAGATGTAATGATAACGATTTAGAAAACACCTGATAGGCATACCCAACTATCATTACTCAGGAAAGTAACTCTCTAACTTTTACGGCGCCGGCTAGAGGTCTTGCAATTCCAGGTAACAATAGTCAGAAGTGCCTGATTGGCCTTCCTAACCGTCATTACTTAGAAGTGTAACCCCTCAGCACGGCGCCGTTGTTTGTGCAATGTTGAGAATTACAATCCTTAGGTAAAGGTACTTAGGTACGCCAATCATGATAGCTCTTATTAAGTTTACATATAATCCGCAAGCGCACAGAACTATCGTTGCAGCGTTTCAACCCGAGAGTATTCCAGGGTGTCGTATTTATATTTTCCCGTAGGAGGGCAAGGTGTATGCATCTAGCTTTGGTATAAACATAATTACAATTTATGCATTGATAGACATAGCATAAAATAGGGGTAAAACTGATATATAGGATAGTGGACACACATATCTGAGCCAACCTCAAGGAAAAAGAAGAGAAATAAAGAATAAAAGAATATATCTACTCTGAGCAGGCATGGTCTAGTATAGCTATGCAAAGAATAGTTGATAAATCATACAACTTGTATGTCTAGCATTAGAACTTGGTCAGAGATAACAGGGAGATCCCCGCAGCTGGTCTGCCAGCTGATAGAGACATTTACGCACTCTTACACACTACCCGAACGTAGGGAATGCAAGGAACGGACAGGGCTGTCACCACCTGACCGCCTACCCCTCTACCCATGGGGTACCGTCATATCCGCCGATTTCCACATACCTAAGCACCATGCCCGTGTAATAGGAAACAACTCTTAACCCCCCAGGACCCCAACCCCTCGGATTGACAGGCTAGGTTAAGAGCAACCATGAAGGCATGATGAACCGTCACCTCATCCCTCATTCTTCTTCTAATCATACAAGTCTTATGAATGATGAAGAACAATGATGAACATGTCAAGAACATGACACTTAAACTATATGCTAGTTCATGTATCATGATCATAACAAGAATAAAACTATACTCTAGTTCATATGCATTGCTATATAATAAAGTTGAGAGCTTGAACTTGGAAGAAAACTACATTGTATTCATACCAAGATGTTCTTCTTCTTCCAAGGAGACAAGCTCTCCTTGATAGCTTTGCCTTGCTCACAAACTACTAAAACTAAGCCAAAGAGTACAAGAGAGGTGTGAGGTGAGTAGCTTCAAATGTTGTGTGTGTGTCTTATGGAGGAGCTCCTACCCCCTATTTATACAAGTAGATGGTCAGTTTCGGGGGAGTTAAACATGGTAACCTACGAAAACCGCCTCTACATGCCGTCATGCAACCACCAGACGAAGGGTGGGCCCGAGAGGCAGTGCCGGGGGTGTGGCCGCACCTAGGTGCGCCCGCACCTTGGGTGGCCCCACCCTGCACCATCCTTCTCCAGGTCGGTTTGGTTCTGGGCCTGGACCTCTTCTCCGGCGGTTATTGGGCCTGGATGGGTCGCGAAGGTAGGCCTCTCCATATGTCCTTGTTTGCGCATTTCTAAAATACGAATTCTGTTTTGCGCTTTCTTCTTTGTTTCGTGCATTTCCACTTGTTTTCATTGATATTCCTGCAAAACATGTTTTCTCAAAATACAAGTGGAACTAGGTCAATAGTATATGCATATGTGTCAAAGTATGTTTATTTCTCCCTCTTTGGATATAAATTGGTGATTCTAAATATGCAATAATGACCGCCAACAAATCCCTCAAGCTTAACCTTTACTCGTCCCGAGCAAATAGCTAAGTATGGTTGTTGATCAGGAGTTGCTTCAATGCCGATATTATTCACAAGTGCCATGCCTATAACAAAGCATTCTTTCACAATTTAAATAAGTTGGCATTATTATCCACCCTTTTACCTTGATACTTGATGGGGCTTATTGCTTTTCCAAGTTCTTGGGTGGTTGCAAGACAGAACGGTTGTAACAGAATCACCAATCATCTATTCTTTGATAGACCATCTATCCGGAGGTATTATAAATTTTTGCAAAATAAAAGTAAGTTCCTCAAATGATTCTCTCAATCGCTCATTGTGTATGAGTACCTCACCAAAGGCATTTTTAGATTTGCCTTTCTTTTCATAACCTATCACTAAAGCCTTTGAGTGGAGTTTTGGGTAGGTACAAAAGTGGGCATACTTGCATCACATATTTTGCTAAGTCAAAGACCGAACCACAAGGAGATACAAGTCATACACTTTGATCAAGACGTGCAAGTGTGTGGAATAAAAGATGATTCCTAATTCTACACTATACTCCTTTTGTGGATATGATCTCTTTTCTAAAACTTTATTTTAGAGACATGGCTTGTCATCATAATATCTTTTCTCTCTTTTTTTCAATACTTTGGGACCTTCATGTGCCCCTATTTTTTTAGCCATGTCTCTCTACATATTGAGAGAGATCATTATGTTATAACACATGGAGTATTTTCCTAATAAATATTTTTTTGTCTACTCCCTATGTAGGAGCAGAATTTTTGGTGGATGGAAGGGTGCATGTTGTGCGCAACTCTCAGTGTAAGAGTCGGCGATTATTTGTGGGTGTACGTGAGTCTTGATCATGGGTGCATGACTATAATCTCAACTTAGGTCACAAACAATTTGACAAAGCTCAATGATCAAACAAGTAGCATATGACTAAGAGTTTAGAATTGAAATCATGTCATATGGCTCTGGTGGGTATTTCATAATCATTGAGGAACTTTTGATTTTAAGCATTTTTGAAAAGAAATTCTTCGGATGTCAAGTTTCTCTTAGAATAGGATCATAGTAAACTCTATTTGTACCATATCTTGTTTTGCAACAACTTAGAAAAGGATCATGCATTTGCAACCCATAAGATTTCAAGTTTTTAGGATGAGATATTTTTAGCCAACAAACTTAAATCTTGATGAATACTAAGTTATAACTTAGGCACAAAATGAATTATAGACAGAGCAACTATTCATCATTTCAACATAGGGAGAAACTAACACATCTTAACACATATGGGAATGGAATAAATATTTTTTGGTTTTTTTATCATTTTTTCATTTTTTGGAATTTTTTTGGAATTATAGAGAATTTAAATGCGGAATTTAAAATACAAAAAATAAATTATAATACAAGATACCTCTGCGGGGGCGCCTCCCCCAAGCTAGCTCAAGGCCTAGGTCCCTTATTTTATTGTACTTACCTAACGCCTGTCATCATGTTTTTCGGACTCCCTTTGTTATGTCGAGAATTTGTCCTGCAATGGTTAGTCCATAGAAAATATACTAGCATTTTTGTTTCAATGGTTAATTTGAAAAATTAACCAAGGTAAACTAATAATCCAAGCACCATTCTTGCATTAAGAGTTTATGAAAACATGATGGTACACACATCATGTCTCAAAACAATTTTTCCTAGGCATAAACTTGGATAGATAGCTTCAAACATGTGACAGACAAAAAAAGAATAATTATTATTATTTTTTATTTTATCTATTTATCTATTATATATATTTTTGTTATTTATTAAGAGACGGCTTTATTGTACGGTATGCAAGATAACTCTCCGATTACCTTCGGCGAGAGTTCATGGTTTATAGTCCAATGAACAGGACTTTCTCCTTCTCAGTTCTTGCTTGTATATGGTACATCCGTTCCAAGAGAAGTGGATGATTGTACCTTCTTGGGTCTCCACACCATTCTGTTGGTTTTTGGAGGAGTGGCAGATTGTTGTTTGGGTTGCCACATTTTCCTGTCTTTCTTTGGTGGTGTGGGGATTTCTTCCCTTTTTTCTTGGATCTTCTCTTTTGTAGGGATTGCTTTATTTTTATCATTCTTTTTAGGAGCTGCCTTTTTCTTTAGCTCTGACTTTTTCTTTGATTCTTTTGTGGCTCTAAGGGGGATACTCATAAGCTATGGCTGTATTTCCACCTCCCTTATGCCCTGAGGGTTTGGCCCGTACTTGATGTGTATCATGTTGCATTGTTCCCCTTTGGCTTGCCATACCTATTTAATTTTCTTGGGCCGCTTGCTTTCATCATGCTTTTTGTTATATCCATTGATTGGGCATCTTATGGTTTGTCCAAGAATATGGAAGCAAGCATGACCCGATCCCACATGTAGAACAACATTGGTTGTGTTAAGGAAAGGCCTTCCAAGAAGAAGGGGAACTTCCATGCTTTGTCCCATGTCTAGGATGACAAAGTCCATGGGGATGTAGATGTTATGGATTTTCACCGAGACATTCTTGGTTATTCCCACCGGTCTTTGTGATGATTGATCTGCCATCTGTAAACGAAAATTTGTGGGGGACAGAAGTCCTCCCAAAATTTTGTCATAAAGTACCTTGGACATGATGTTGATACTGGCCCCAAGGTCGCAGAAGGCATTGTTAATGACATGTTGGCCGATTGAGCATGTAATCATTGGACGGCCAGGATCTTCCTTCTTGGTTATGCACGGATCATCTATGGAGTGACATGTCCTTCCCTTGTTGTTGTTGGCGAAACCCATTGTTGATGCAGGAAGCTTCCTCCTGGGTTTCGGGACAGTTGTTTGCTAAATGGCCAACATTGCCACAGACTTCACACGTTATGTGTGAGTCCATGGCCTGGACGATGCCCATGGTAGGTTCTTTGGCACAATCGTCTAGCCTCTTCATCAGAAGATCCATTTTTGTGGCAAGCAAGTCCACCTCCTTCACAGAATGCATGCCTTTTTGTGTTTTTCTTTCCCCTCCCCAGCTTTGGTTTGCCACCATCTTTTCTATGAGTGCTGTGGCATCTTCCTCCTTGGATCCGAGCTTTGACTCAACAATATATGCAGAGTAAGTATGCCTTCATTTCTCCCTACCCAAAGATCCATATAAGCTTTTTAGAAGTAGGAAAGAAAAAAGGCAACTCTATGATATGCCTTGGTGAGGAACAACACACATATATGAGCGACTTGAGAGTATCATCTGAGGAGCAAGGCTATATTTTCTTTTTCAAAATCATATGAAAACCTAAGTTTCTGATATAACTGATGCAAGGAGATTTAAATCCATGTTGTTCCATTATTCAATTACCTAAGACAATATGGTAGACACTTCAAAGTTCATAAGTACAGGTGAAGCTTGGAATAACTTGTATGTAGGTTACATATCAAGGAGATGACCCATCTTAGTCTCTTGAACTTTACTCGATGACGAGCAAAGAGCTAAGTATGGGGGAGTTGTTGGCGGTCACTATTGCACATTTATAAACCACCAATTATCACATAAAACTGCTAAAATAAATGCCAAACTTAGAAATAGGGCCTTATAACTAATGTTTCCACAAGTTTTGGCATATTCATGTTTTTCAGGGACAAACTCGGAAAACACCAAAATACGCTTCCAAAAAGACGTATTTTGGCGAACCTAATGCAAAAGTGAAAGAAGCCCAATCACTAGGTGAATCAAGGCCCTATCAAGTGGAGAAAAACCCCAAACATATGCCCAAGAAGCAGAGGCCCAAATCAAGTTCGAGTCTATTCCGGGCTGCAGGAGCGGACTTCAGTAAAATGGTCATAACTTGCTCATCCGGATTCCGTTTTGGACGATCCACCCGGCCACGCGAAGCTAATGACGAGATCTACGAGCTCACCAAAATTGGGCTGGTTTGGGCCCACTTAGGGTGCGCCCGCACCCCAGGGTGCGCCCACACCCTGGCTGGCTTCGTTCAGGCTGAAACTTCGTGGGCCGACTCTTACCGCCTCTCTAACGTCGGTTCAAGTGGTTAGTTGGTAAATTAAATGCAGGAAACTACCCTATGGAGGTTGGTTTGGGTCCTTCCATGTGGGGATGATCTTTTTGCAAAGAGCCCCCTCCTCTCCACCTATAAGAGGAGGCCCTCTCCTCCTCATTCAAGAACAACACACTCAAGGGATCAAGAGCACCACTTTTAGTATTAAGCTTCATTTCCAAAGGGCTATGCCCTCGTAGCTACTAGAGTAAGAAAGCGAGATGTGAGGGAAGAGAGCGGGGAAGTATCAGGCTTGTCGGTGTCTCCTCGAGCTTGTACCTCTACGAACAAGTACTTAGCTCCTTAGCGGGATCTTGGCTAAGTAAGTGTTCGTGTTTCTTATATTCTTTTATGTCTTTTGTTTAGTAAGCTTTATCTATACTTGTTTACGGGTTCGTCGTCCGTCCCCGTGGCGGATGCTCTAGTAGAAGGACCCCGAGGACGGGTAAGCCTTGATATCATGCTAGAGTAGTAGTTGGCAGCTTAAACGTGATGTCTAGGCTCGAGGCTACCTTCATTTGCCTCGTTCTCGTACGGGTAGAGGGGGTAGGCGAGTAGGTGGTGACAGCCCTGTTCGTCCCTAGCATTCCCCCACGTCCAGATTCGGCGTAGAGCTGTAAGCCGGAGGGGCTTGGCAGACCAAGCCTAAGCCGATGCCTGAAGTGAGCAAGTAGAAGTAGAGCGACGCTATCCTTAAGACCTAAAAGCTATAGGAATCCATCTCTACCCCCTTTCTATCTCTAGCCTTGTGTTGTCCTTGGGCAAACTAGCTAAAAGAAAGTACCTCCGTTCCCTATGGAAAATACGATACCCTGAATACTTCCGGGTGAAGGCTACAACGGTAATTCCGTGCGCTTGTGGATTCCTCTGCATTCGTTAAGAACTACCAACAAGCTTTCTGGCACCGTTGCTGGGGAATAGTTGCTATTTTCTTCAAATCTGGTACGTCCTCGTATCTGTATCCTTTCTTTTTATAAAAACAAAAAATTACCTTTCCTATCATGAAGCCACTCCCATTTCAAAACCTTTCTGCTTCTTCAAAGGGGAGTTCTCCGAGCCACAATCTTTTTCAAACCCAAAATTTTCATCCAGCTACAAACTCCACCCTAGTTTAAAAGCCATGGTTCGGGCACTACCCTTCTCTAGGCATGGTAATGAAGATCCTTGCCACCACTTGCAAGATTTTGAGAAAATGTGTTCATGCCTAAGCGTTCCTGGCATGACACAAGAAATTCTTAAGTGGAAATTGTTTCCTTTCTCCCTCGCGGGGGAGGCGAAGCAATGGTACGCTAATACCGTAGAGAGTACGAATTGGGATTGGGAAGAACTTAAAGACAAATTTTGTCTTACATTCTTCCCCATGTCCAGTATTGGCTCTCTACCAAGGGCAATCCTTGATTTCGAGCAGCATGAGAAGGAGTCTATAGGTGCAGCCTGGGCCTTTTTCAACACTAATACATGCCAGCCCAGACTTGTCTTTAACTGATAGCATATTGCTGCGACTCTTTTGTTTGGGTATCGACATAAAAGCTAACCTATGCCTAGACATGACTACCGGAGGTTGTTTCACACACACACCAATGACGGAACAAGTAGAATTCCTTGAGCGCTTCATAGCCAAACACACTTCTTCCATCATAAGAACCAAACCTCTCCAGGCAATAGTGATGTTGAGTGTGAGGGAGTCCTCATTGGTGTTGGCGGTCACTATTGCACATTTATAACCGCCAATTATCACATGAAAACTGCTAAAATAAATACCAAACATAGATATAGGGGTTATTACTAATCAATTCCACAAGTTTTGGTGTTTATTCATTTATAGATGAGCATTTCTGAAAAGGTGCATAAAAGGGCTAAAAATGTACAAAAGAGCAGAGGATAACATCACTCTACACAAGCCCAGAAAGAGAAGGCCAAATCAGGGCCCAAACCGGAGGATAAAAGGGCCGAAACCCATAATTAATCATCTCGAAATGAGCATTAACCTATGTAGGTGGACCCTAGGCACCCCTGGAAGCCCACAGAACAAGGATCGGGCCAAACGGAGCCTGCCAGGGTGCGGCCGCACCTCGGGTGCGCCCGCACCCCCGACGTTGCAAAGGCGGTTCCACAGGTGACCAGCCTGGTTCAACGCATCTTGAGGTCAGTTTGCCCATTCCATGTGGGGATGGAACATTTCCAAGGACCCCCTCCTCTCCACCTATATAAGGAGGCCTCCTCCTCCTCTCATTTGAACAATACACAAAGGGAAGAAGAGCCACCTCACTTGAGCAAGAGCACCATTCCAAAGGGCTATGCCCTACTAGCTAGCTAGAGTTGAGAAAGTGAGATGTGAGGGAAGAGAGCGGGGAAGAGCCGGGCTTGTCGGTGTCTCCCTGAGCTTGTACCTCTACGAACAACTACTTGGCTCCTTAGCGGGATCTTGGCTAAGTAAGTGTTCGTGGTTCTTATAGTTTTTTGTGTCTTTTGTTTAGTTAAGCTTTAACTATACTTGTTTGCGGGTTCATCGTTCGTCCTCGTGGTGGATGCTCTAGTAGAAGAACCCCGAGGACGGGTAAGCCTTGACGTCATGCTAGAGTAGTAGTCGGTAGCTTAGACGTGGTGTCTAGGCTTAGGCTACCTTCATTTGCCTCGTACACGTACAGGTAGAGGGGTAGGCGGCAAGTGGTGATAGCCCTATCCATCCCTAGCACTCCCCCATGTCCGTGTATGGCGTAGAGCCATAAGCCGGAGGGGCTTGGCAAACCAAGCCTAAGCAGGTGCCCGAAGTAAGCAAGTAGAAGTAGAGCGACGCTATCCTTAAGACCTAAAAGCTATAGGAATCCATCTCTACCCCATTTCCATCTCTACCCTTGTGTTGTCCTTGGGCGATTTAGCTAGAAGAAAATACCTACGTTCCCTATGGAAAATATGATACCCTGAATACTTTTGGGTGAAGGCTACAACGGTAATTCCGTGCGCTTGCAGATTCTTCTGCATTCGTTAAGAAATATGAACAATTGGTCAAATCCAATCACATACCTCCCTTAGGGTCAACTTATGAGCCCCTACCCGAACCATGAGCACCGAAGGAAACAATGCTCTATCCTTCAGAGCTCCCAATCGAATTCAAGGATTATAGCAAAACCTCGAACCTCTCATGGCACGAAAAGCACACAATCAAAAGTTACCCTAACATGGAACCATCAAAGGAATGGTTGATGGAAGTAAAACATTCTTCTGAAGCAATACAGATTCTTTCACCTTCCATGACCATATCTTGTTCATTAAGGGGAACAACTGTGGAAGCCCAGCACAACCTCACAGTCGGGACTAATATCATGTCGCAATTCCTTGCGGAAACCCTTTTGCGGAATTTCCCACTAGTCCTGACTGACAAGCTCTTCAAAAGTCCGTCAGGACTCATCTTCAAGTGTTATGGGATTGCTAGGGCCGTGCCAATAAAAATGCATGAAACCGAGGTTTGCATAGACTTTCACATCTTTGCCATCCTTGAGTTTGATCTTCTCATAGGCTATCCCTTAGACAAACTTGTCCATAAAAAACCATCTAAAGGGAGCCTTGATAAGAAGTTTGAAAATTTTTGCTTCTGCCAGCCTTACCGCTTGCCATGAAAACCCAAAGGCGAAGCAAAATGACCTGTTCGAGGAAGCGAAGTTTATTTCTCCGTTTGTTTCACGTTCTTGTGAAAATGAACATCCATCATCGCTCTCGCTCGAACCGAAGCCATGTCCCTCTGATCATCCAAATGATATTCTCGAAGGTGGTTGAGATTCATCATTTATCATGCATGATGGTTCTTTTGAAAAAGATAACTTCTATGCCATGGACATGCCTTCAGCACCAACTTTGGAGACCAAGAAGAAGGATTCTGCTGTTGAGCATGAAAGTTTTTCTTTCAAAGCCCCTCACGTTTTGTGCTCGCTTTTGGAGTCTCCAAAGTTCGTTGCGCTTAGTGCCACACACTTTCGCGGGGATCACAACCTTCTCTTAAGCTTCGTTGGCAAACTTTTTAAGAGAATGGTTGTGGGTGCCTATGTTTATCATAAGCATTGCAAATCTCGTAGTGGCACGGTGGCACTAATCTTGCAGCTTGAATATTTTTTTCCAATGTTTGGTGGTGAAGCTGAGAACTACACCACCACTGATAGCTGCAAGTTGAAGTTCCCACGGTCAAGCTTAAGACCATAACTTAAGCACTGCCGGGAGATACCCCAGATTATCTTAAAAGTATATATATATATATATATTCATTATTATTGTTATTGTTAAAAACTTTTCTTTTCAATAAAAGCAAAGACATGTTGTCAAGTTAGTATGCACCTTCGGGTATTCTTGTCGCTAACCATTTCAAGTGGAGACTAAGAAGAACAAGGGTACATATGATGCTCGCGACATGGGGGCTGCATCAATTACATACCTTGATACTCCTTGGTGATGGAACACACTCAAAAGGAGACCCAGACTCTACACTTGACTTTTACACAAAAGACCAAGTGTGGGGGAGGATGGTGAGAATCTAGAGTTATAACACACCAAGGATCATCCAAAAAAATGAATATGATGTCAGCCTTGCCTTGCTAAAAAAATGATTATGAAAAAAAGAGTTAAAAAAGAATAAAAGAAGAAGAATAAAAAAATTATTATAAAAAAATGAAAAGAGAGAAGTGAGGACTCTCCTCTTCTGGACCTTTGCAATTACTAAGGCCCATGGCCCATGCGCACTAGCTGTGTATGACCTAGCCTTGGTAATCACCTGAACTGAAACCCGTACAATCAAGCCACCATTGCAGCAGTTCCAACACTGCCGGTAAGTAAATTTAGGTATGCAAAGGTAATAAAAAGTTCACCAACTCCTTTAACTCAAATTTTGTCTCCATAGCTTGATTATATAAATTCATGCTTCTCATGTTTACCTAAGTACTCTGGTTTAGGTGTACTCCCGCGGGGTACACCCATAGGCTCTTTTAAATTAAGTATGGTGCTTAGGTTAAAATAGCCTTCATTAATCAAAATTTGGCATGGTGTTAAAATTTGATTAATGAACTTTAGGTTGCTTTCATAAAACAATAGAAGTAATGCATGATGGAGATAAACCAAAGGCATGTTTTACTCTGCATTTTTATCTTAGCCTTTTTGAGCAAAAAGTTGGGTGAACAAGTTTTTATTCAAATAAACTAAATAAATAATAAAATAAAACAATAATAATCACAATAAAATTTAGTCTTCCTGGGGTTCGAACCGGTAGAGCCCATGCTTGTTTTCTTTTTTTTTTTGGTTTTGTTGAAAATAAAAATAGGTACAAGAATAAGTGTGGAGGAGATCTCTCAAGCATAACGAACACACATCAGAGATCTCCCGCCAATACATTGCATAAACATCAAGCGGTATATCATGCAGAAGGACAAAACGTATGACTTCCATAAGCTCCTTCATCTTCAACGGTGGTTTGTGCAACTCTACCCTCATTTCTCCCAAGTTTTGAAGTTTAAAATGAACAAATTTAAAACACAAAACTTTTAACTTTCCATCTCCATGCTATTCTTTGATTAAAATTTGCATACTCTTTATTCCTTACTAATATTCCTATAACTTGTGAATAACCTATCTTAGGGACCCCATGTTATCTAAGTAATTGGAATATGAGATATAGCTGGATGATATGAACCTTGCTCTTTTTACATGGATAACTTGGGATTTATTTTCAAAAAAAATCAAATAGCATGCTCCTCAATGATATGAAAATTCCTACCAAAGCCATATCTAGTGTTTTGAGCTTAAACGTTTACATATATGCTACTTATTTCTGCATTGAGTTTTATCAAGTCTTGTTGACCCTTGTTGAGAAAGTTATCATGTCTCCAAGATCAAGATCACGTACATGCCACATATATAAGCTATTCCTACACTAGGAATACGCTACAACATGCTTCCATCCACCCAAAATCTGCTCCTACACTGGGAATAGACAAAAAAATGTTTGTTAGATAAATACTCCATGCTTTACAAGATAGTGATATCTCTCAATATGTAATATTAAGAAGACAGAGGCTATGTAAAAAAAGGTATAGAAAATAAGAAAAAAAATATGGACACATGAAGGTCCAAGAAAAAAATGATGAGCACATGAAGGCTCATGAAAATATATATAATGATAGCCATGTCTCAAAAAAATAAAAAGTTTAGAGAGAGATCACTCATACAAAAGGAGTATAGTATAAATTTAGAAATATTTTATCCACGCACTTGCACTTCTTGATCTAAGGGTATGGCATCTTCTTCCTTGGATCCAAGCTTTGACTCAACAATATATGCAGAGTAAGTATGCCTTCATTTTTTCCCTACCCAAAGATCCATATAAGCTTTTTAGAAGTAGGAAAGAAAAAAGGCAACTCTATGATATGCCTTGGTGAGGAACAATACACATATATGAGCGACTTGAGAGTATCATCTAAGGAGCAAGGCTATATTTTCTTTTTCAAAATCACATGAAAACCTAAGTTTCTGATATAACTGATGCAAGGGGATTTGAATTCATGTTGTTCCATTATTCAATTATCTAAGACAATATGGTAGACACTTCAAAGTTCACAAGTGCAGGTTAAGCTTGTAATAACTTGTATATAGGTTACATATCAAGGAGATGACCCATCTTAGTCTCTTGAACTTTACTCGATGACGAGCAAAGAGCTAAGTGTGGGGGAGTTGTTGGCGGTCACTATTGCACATTTATAAACCACCAATTATCACATAAAAACTGCTAAAATAAATGCCAAACTTAGAAATAGGGCCTTATAACTACTGTTTCCACAAGTTTTGGCATATTCATGTTTTTCAGGGACAAACTCGGAAAACACCAAAATACGCTTCCAAAAAGGCGTATTTTGGCGAACCTAATGCGAAAGTGAAATCACTAGGTGAATCAAGGCCCTATCAAGTGGAGAAAAACCCCAAACATATGCCCAAGAAGCAGAGGCACACATCAAGTTAGAGTCTATTTCGGGCTGCAGGAGCGAACTTCAATAAAATGGTCATAACTTGCTCATCCGGACTCCGTTTTGGGTGATCCACCCGGCCACGCGAAGCTAATGACGAGATCTACGAGCTCACCAAAATGGGCTGGTTTGGGCCCACTTAGGGTGCGCCCGCACCCTAGGGTGCACCCACACCCTGGCTGGCTCCGTTCGGGCTGAAACTTCGTGGGCCGACTCTTACCGCCTCTCCAACATCGGTTCAAGTGGTTAGTCGGTAAATTAAATGCGGGAAACCACCCTATGGAGGTCAGTTTGGGTCCTTCCATGTGGGGATGATCCTTTTGTATAGAGCCCCCTCCTCTCCACCTATAAGAGGAGGCCCTCTCCTCCTCGTTCAAGAACAACACACTCAAGGGATCAAGAGCACCACTTTTAGTATTGAGCTTCATTTCCAAAGGGCTATGCCCTCCTAGCTACTAGAGTAAGAAAGCGAGATGTGAGGGAAGAGAGCGGGGAAGTGCCGGGCTTGTCGGTGTCTCCCCGAGCTTGTACCTCTACGAACAAGTACTTGGCTCCTTAGCGGGATCTTGGCTGAGTAAGTGTTCGTGTTTCTTATAGTCTTTTATGTCTTTTGTTTAGTAAGCTTTATCTATACTTGTTTGCGGGTTCGTCGTTCATCCCCGTGGCGGATGCTCTAATAGAAGTACTAGTGCATTTGGCTCGAACCCGCAGCCCAATGGATTTCGGTGCTGGTTCGTCGCCACACAGAAGATGGGTGGAAAGAGTACATACATGATGCAGAGGAAGCACAAGTTGCTGCTGGGAGAAGAACAACTAGGGTGGACCATGAACCTGCCATTTGATGAGTGTGTCCTGTGTCCTTCTCTGGCACATTGCCACCGACCTCTGCCTTCATCACCACACCAACAGTAGTAGCAATCCTGATACAGCTACAGCATCCTCCTCTCAGTCGTCTCAAGAAGACACCATCGAGAGTCGCCGCAGCAGCAGTGAGATAATATCCAACTACATGGTCTAACCTGCTTTTCATTTGTCCTGACATGCTAATGGTCGGGACAAGGCAGGATCTGTTCGTGATTGCTTGCCGCGATATCGAGATCATGATCAAGGACGAGCCACCGTCATGGTCACCGGACAAAAGCAGCATCGCTCAGCGGATTCGTCGCAAGCAACAAGGTGACGATGACCTTGTGATGATTCCCAAGGCACACAAACTGGCCAGAGCGCTCATTGACTGCCTCAACGAACAAGACAGGTGGAAGGTGATCCAAGGCGTGTGGGTGGAGATGCTCTGCTACTCTGCCAGCAGATGCCGAGGCTACGAGCATGCCAAGAGCCTGGCGCATGGTGGTGAGTACCTCACCAACGTCTGGCTCCTTTGGTCCTCCACGGGGATGGAGACCTTACCCGACAAGATACACAATCCAGGCCCTCCTGAGCCCGATCCTGCGGATGCTCAGGTGTGATATATGTTTTATGATGATGACGTACTGCTTATTATTTTACATGCATCATTTTAATTTGGTGTGTTTTCCGCCCCTGCTCCCTCCTGCTTTTAATAAACTGCTCCCAGCCCAGTGAGACGACTGATGAACACACATGAGTGCTTATTTTAAGTCTGTTTGTTTCTTGTATGCCCAAACCATGTGTGCCCCAAATTGATCGTCTGTCATGTTACGGTCAGGGATGATATATTCTTATATGCGAGTAATATAATTTTATCAACTTGTTAATGTGCTACTATTATTAATTACTGTCACAAATCATCCGTTGTTTCACTGATACTACTGGTTGTCATCTTTAATTTCTATCCTTTTTTTTTTCTAATGCCTTCTCTATTAATTTTGAGTGACAGCTGTATATATATCTGTGTGAGTCTATAGCGGTCTGACTCCACTGATTTGATGATCGTTTTAAACTAGAGACGGTAAATGGTATATAATACAGAAACTCCAATTCGATAATGATTTTCAGGGTTTTAAATTGCCGCTCTGGATGGAACTGTTTGTGGTTGTGGTAGGTCAATCTATTTATTCTCGTGCACATGTTTTTTTTTAAAGCTCTCGTGCCAGTTTAGTCACGGCTGATCTTCAAATTTGGCGTCAACTGAGCTCCAAAATGCTTTTCATTCATAACAAAGGAAATAGCACCGAAACAACTTATCTGCAACCCTGACACTAGTAAGTACGGGCAAATTGATCCTCAAAATCAAAGGGCGTTAGCCAACGCCCAAGTCGAGGCTTTTGAAAAGCCTTACCTACAACGCGAGTCTCCTCCTATTATCGACCATTCTAGTTTAAAAAAATATCCGCATCAGTGCTGCTACTCAACTTTCTAATCTCCTATTTCTAGTTATGTTACAATTAGAGTAGAGTCACGTAAAATGAATTGTGAGGATCACTTGCTTACCACTTCAAGCAAGATTGAAACTCTGTCTCGGTAGGACATGGATTATTTCTATTACTATGAAATTCATAAATAAAAATGAAGTAGTTAATGGGAGGGCTACCATTATTCTTTCTCTTGTATGTGTTCCTAAGAGAAGGAATTTGTCTATTTCATGTTTCGAGGTCTCAAAAAAAGAGCGTGGAAATAGATAGAAGCTCTTGAATGGAAATTCAAAAGAAATGTAGCCCCAGTTTCTTTAGAAATGGTAAGATCTTTGGCGCAAGGAGAAGACGGCTTTCATGCTAGTTGCTCAATCTATTGCTTGTTTGGTAAGATTACCGTGATACGTCTCAGGGACTGAGTGAACTGAATGTATAGCGTCAAGATAAGAAGAGGGTAGTCAAAGACTCAAAGATGTACCTTGTGGGGTGGGGTACAAGTAGACCCAAAAATGATAAAAAGCATAGATACGAGCATGGCCTCCCAGTCTCAAAAGGCGGGCCACCAACGGTGTTCGCAAGAAGCATTTCTCACTCTTAAATAAGTAATTATCAAAAAATTTAGAAACATGCTCTCTTATCGAATTTTTATTCATATTTTCCTGTATTCGGAGTTGCTTGGGAAAACGTCTAGTCAGGGATTCTCTATACCATACTATGTAAGCCCAAGGTTGCCGCCGATCTTCTCGCTAGTGGTGAGAACACAAGCTCACTCTCTCCACACAAGGAGTGCTCACACAAGAGCTCTAGCACTTCGATCCGGCCGAACCACTTGGCGCTTTTCATACCTTGCTCTACTAGTAGTTGCCCTTCGTGAACTCCCACACGGGGTAATCACAACACCCCTCACAAATATTTCTCCAGAGCCACGCACAAATACAACCTCCACGCGGGCTTCACAACGAGGCCTTAATCCATTGACACGCCTCACAAATATTATGCTATCAGTGCAAATTACTTGTATTCATTGATACGCCTCTTTACTAGAGTGTTCTAACTTCGCTAAGGGAACTTATTAGTGGACCAGGATTGGAGTAGTGAGATATAGTGTATTATACATCTTAAATTTTCATTGACACCAAATTCCTTCCAACAAATACAACATTTGTATGTACTATACATCTTAAATTTTCATTACTCTCAACGGCATGTACTTTGCACTGCTAACATAATATTGGGTAATACTTCAAAGTTCATTTCATTCATCCTAAAGTTTTCTAGAAATTGGTTTCCTCAAATTCCCAGAACAATGTGCATGGTATTTACCTAGTCTACTATACTCTAATATTGCTAAGACCCACTTAGGGGTGCTAACCAATCAAATATTAGCATTTGGAGAAAGTGAGGTAAGCTGACATCATCACTTCGGTTTCTCCCACAAAAGCAGAGTAGCTACGTGCTTGCCCTTTCTTATTCCCTGTGCATGCGAAATG
>DXKC01003715.1:0-14952 GCA_031170775.1 Cymbopogon citratus
AATTTTCTTGCCATATGTACTCACCATCATAAAGCACAAGTATGACATTAAAGTTCCTTTATTAAGCCTTAAAACATTCTGGTGAAATTTTAGTTTAAAGAAACAGCATGGCCGGCCGGATTCGGCAAGGATCAGATGGCGCCCGTGGATTAAATCAATCTGGTCGTTCTACGGCTCCCGGAGACAATAGTTAATTACGAGTCACGCTGCAGTTGGACTGCCTCCATCCCAACCTACCACCTTCAGGCACAACCCTGACGCACGCTAGATCAGACTTCAGAGCACCTCAGCTCAACAATGTCAACACACAGTCACCTGCAACGCACACTGGATCAGAATCAGAGCACCTGCTCTACAATCTCACTCCACGTACTCTGGCTCTGGGATGAGAGATCCAGCACACCACACCACTCAACTCACCAACCCGGTCGCCAACTAACCCACCAACACCCGGCCTCGATCAGTGCCTCACCTAAATCCCCTGGCCCCCGCTGCTAATCCGCCATTGCCAATGCTGCCTATATAACCTCCTCGCCCTCGCTTCATTTCCCTCCAAGAAGAGCTTCAGAGTCCACCACCACTGCTCTTCTTCTACCACCACCGTTCCGCACTAGCTAGCATTACACATCTCCTCCTCCCGGTCCAAATGGCGAGCAACACGGCCATCCTGGAGAGCGACCCGCTCAACTGGGGCAAGGCTGCGGCGGAGCTGACGGGGAGCCACCTCGACGAGGTGAAGCGCATGGTGGCGCAGTTCCGCGACCCCGTCGTCAAGATTGAGGGCTCCACGCTCCGCGTCGGCCAGGTGGCCGCCGTGGCCGCGGCCAAGGACGCGTCCGGCGTGGCCGTCGAGCTCGACGAGGAGGCCCGCCCCCGCGTCAAGGCCAGCAGCGAGTGGATCCTCGACTGCATCGCCCACGGCGGCGACATCTACGGCGTCACCACCGGCTTCGGCGGCACCTCGCACCGCCGCACCAAGGATGGGCCCGCGCTTCAGGTCGAGCTGCTCAGGTAC
Organism: Cymbopogon citratus; assembly: GCA_031170775.1. Classification (NCBI taxonomy): domain Eukaryota; kingdom Viridiplantae; phylum Streptophyta; class Magnoliopsida; order Poales; family Poaceae; genus Cymbopogon; species Cymbopogon citratus. Next base: position 1,016 of record DXKC01003715.1, read on the forward strand.
TGTACGATACTACTGCCAATCTTAGGAAACCACGTGGACGTCTCTGCTTACTTGCTGTTGCAGTAAAGTAGTATACTCCGTAGTTGTCAGCGGAGTGGTTGCAGCGTCAAATGATTCATCAGTGAACGAGTCAGTGATGAGTGCCCCACTGGCAACGACCGACCGTCCGACGGTCGTTGCAACTTGCAATTGCTGCTGCCGATGATGCATGTCAGCTAGCAGCTCAATAATTCTGACAGGCCGATACTAGATTCTCTGATCATTTTGCATGCTACTCATAATGACATTACAACTGACATACTAAGCTCGATCGATGAGTTTTCCTCAGGCATCTCAACGCCGGGATCTTCGGCAATGGCTCCGACGGCCACACGCTCCCGTCCGAGGTTTCGCGCGCGGCCATGCTGGTCCGCATCAACACGCTCCTCCAGGGCTACTCCGGCATCCGCTTCGAGATCCTCGAGGCCATCACCAAGCTCCTCAACACGGGCGTCAGCCCGTGCCTGCCGCTGCGGGGCACCATCACGGCGTCGGGCGACCTGGTCCCGCTGTCCTACATCGCCGGCCTCATCACGGGCCGCCCCAACGCGCAGGCCGTCACCGTGGACGGGAGGAAGGTGGACGCCGCCGAGGCGTTCAAGGTGGCCGGCATCGAGGGCGGCTTCTTCAAGCTCAACCCCAAGGAGGGCCTGGCCATCGTCAACGGCACGTCCGTGGGGTCGGCGCTCGCCGCCATGGTGTGCTTCGACGCCAACGTGCTCGCCGTGCTGTCGTCGGTGCTGTCCGCCGTCTTCTGCGAGGTGATGAACGGCAAGCCCGAGTACACGGACCACCTCACCCACAAGCTGAAGCACCACCCGGGGTCCATCGAGTCCGCCGCCATCATGGAGCACATCCTGGACGGCAGCTCCTTCATGAAGCACGCCAAGGAGGTGAACGCCATGGACCCGCTGCTGAAGCCGAAGCAGGACAGGTACGCGCTCCGCACGTCGCCGCAGTGGCTGGGCCCCCAGATCGAGGTCATCCGCGCCGCCACCAAGTCCATCGAGCGCGAGGTCAACTCGGTCAACGACAACCCGGTCATCGACGTCCACCGCGGCAAGGCGCTGCACGGCGGCAACTTCCAGGGCACCCCGATCGGCGTGTCCATGGACAACGCCCGCCTCGCCATCGCCAACATCGGCAAGCTCATGTTCGCCCAGTTCTCCGAGCTGGTCAACGAGTTCTACAACAACGGGCTGACCTCCAACCTGGCCGGCAGCCGCAACCCGAGCCTGGACTACGGGTTCAAGGGCACCGAGATCGCCATGGCGTCCTACTGCTCCGAGCTGCAGTACCTGGCCAACCCCATCACCAACCACGTCCAGAGCGCGGAGCAGCACAACCAGGACGTCAACTCGCTGGGCCTCGTCTCCGCCAGGAAGACCGCCGAGGCCGTGGACATCCTCAAGCTCATGTCGTCCACGTACATGGTGGCGCTGTGCCAGGCCGTGGACCTGCGCCACCTCGAGGAGAACCTGAAGAGCGCCGTCAAGAACACAGTGATGGCGGTGGCCAGGAAGGTGCTGACCACGAGCCTCGACGGCGACCTCCACAGCGCCCGGTTCAGCGAGAAGGCCTTGCTCACGGCCATCGACCGCGAGGCGGTGTACGGGTACTACGACGACCCCTGCGGCGCCAACTCGCCGCTGATGAAGAAGATCCGGGCCGTGCTGGTGGACCACGCGCTCGCCGACGGCGAGGCCGAGAAGGACGCCAGCGCGTCCGTCTTCTCCAAGATCAACAGGTTCGAGGCGGCGCTGCGCGGGGCGCTGCCCAGGGAGATGGAGGCCGCCCGCGTGGCGTTCGAGACGGGCACGGCGCCGATCGGCAACAGGATCAAGGAGAGCCGGTCGTACCCGCTGTACCGCTTCATCCGCCAGGACCTCGGCGCCGTGTACCTGACCGGCGAGAAGCTCAAGTCCCCCGGCGAGGAGTGCAACAAGGTGTTCCTGGCGCTCAGCGAGGGCAAGCTCATCGACCCCATGCTCGAATGCCTCAAGGAGTGGGACGGCAAGCCCCTGCCCATCTGCTAAGCAGCACGGACGCCAAGAGGCAATGCAAGAGGAGGAGGAGACCACACCGTACCGTACGCGAGGAAGAAATAAAGAAGGGAGTATTTCAGTATTCTCAAGGTTTCATATCGATTGCGATTTGAAGATTATTATGTGTTGTTTGCTCTGTGTTCATTCATCCTTTTTGAGCTTGTAGCAGTGATCCGTGTCCACTACGTGTATTCTGTCTGTTGTTCTTACCTTGCTGCCGTGCCATTGGCCTCTGGCACTCAGCTTTCTGATCTGTAATCTATTTTGGAAGTAAAATGCACTACTACTACTACTATATTGAGTACATGAGCTCCTAGCTCTATCGCAATTGTCTCTTCTGGTTACGTTAGGATCAGAATTTATGAAAAAACTGTTTAATTTGTCATCAGGACATCGGCTCATCGTCACAATTATTCATAGGCCTGGTTTAGTTCCCAGTTTGGAAAAACACTGTAGCGCCAATGCAACATTTCGTTTGTATTTGATAAAAAAGTCTAAACATTGACTAATTAGGCTCAAAACATTCGTCTCGCAAAGTACAACCAAACTGTACAATTAGTTTATGATTTCATCCATATTTAGTACTCCATAAATGTGCTGACATTTTGATGTGATGGAGAATCTTCTTTTTGTACATTGGAATTTGGAGAAAATTTTGGGAACTAATAACAGGGCCACCGTGATGGAGGGAACACGTTTGGCAACAGATCTGGTCCAGAATTAATACTGAGAGTAACAGAATTCTCTCTCGCGTGATCTTGCTGAGCTGAGCATCGGAAATCCAGGTGCCATCAGGAAATGGTCTCCAATGATTAGGAGTCGGCTGTGGTTATCTGCTGGTATTATTGTGTCCGAACGAAGAGTGTAGGCGTGGCTACCAAACATGAGATTCTACTCGCGAGTAACCTGTGTGGATATGTCTTTTACTTTTACCCGTCAGTTGTATGGACGCGGATACTCACGGCTAATTCACCACTAACGTAACCGTTATTTACTCTATCCACACCTTACCAACCATTGACAATAAATTGGCGATGCCTACACCTACCCAGCCCCGGGAGTTCTCAGCACGCAATCATAAATATTTCTTTCAAAGGAACAAACAAGTATATCAAATTATTTACCAGGTCAGTACGTCCTTCGTTTTCAGTCATGGGACAGGGAACATTATCTGAACAGATTCAAGTCAAGGGGGAAATAAATTTCGGCACGACTTGTCCATGTATTTCAAAGTCTAGCAGATCATCGAAGTAAACCATGACTGGCCATGGCAAAATCCTTCATTGACTGAAATAATGGCCAGAGGAAATGTGTATTTAACCATATCCAACATATGTCATCCTGGCTGCTATAATTCAGTGGCACACCTTTTGACTTGTAAGTAGTAGGAGCAATCAGCTAAAGTTGTGGAATGGTCAGTATTTTTACTATAGAAGTTTGGGGTTGCTATCACGGTTGGTAGATCACTCTTCATCAGTGCTTTAAAGGTCAAAGAAAAAAAAACTACTACTATCAGTCTAATAAGACGAGCGGTCACACATATGAAGTTTAAAACTAAAAAACAATAGAGACTAAGGGAGTATATGTACCCCGATAACTTGCTGATAAAACTCCTTTTATTCACATACAAATTACTCCTAAAATATAGAAATGCATGTTTGACCCCATTACTTAGTCTTTGACCCCAGTGCAGTAATATCTTGGATTCACCGCTGTACACCAAGAGATGACGGATTCACGGCTAGATATCTTCCTGATTTTTATGATCATTTTTTATATTTAAACTTTTATTGTCTTGTCGGAGTTCACGTGGTTATCTAAATATCTAAATTAATAACACTAAGATAATACATGTCATTTGTAGTATGCTGAACAAAAGGTCCTACTATCGAAGGAAATTAAATGGAGAGAGAAACCAAAGGGAACTGTATAATGTGACATGCAAGATCATTCACTTTGAAGGACTAATTCCCTCGTGCAGTCAAGTTAATTCTTTCAGCTCTAATGACTTAATGAAGGTTAATTATCTAGTTATTATCTATAGATTGCAGTACTGGTTTTGCATTAGTCATTTGTTTGAAAAAGGGAGACTTCTTGCGAAACAGACTTTTCATTTGTTAAGCACCTTTTGGAACAGCTTAGCTTCACTAGTAAAACTGTTGTTTTTTTTAGAAAAAACAATTTCGTGACGAGCAACTCTCTAGGTGCAGCTGAGTTGTTTTGAAAAAAATCATTTGGCAAATAGCTTCACCAATAGCATCATGCATAGATGAGAGAGAGAAATGAGGAAGAGAGCTGGGATAAGCTACTTTTTTTTAGCTTCACCACAACTTCTGGCTTCACCCATGAAGTTGTTTTGAAAATGAATTTTTGGCAAGAAGAGTAGCTCACAACTGTTCGTGAAACTGCTGTGAATTGTAACCAAACGGGCCCTTCTATAAACTTCTACTTCCTCCGTTTCAAATTTTAAGTCATTCTAAGAATCTTGGAGAGTCAATGTTTTTTAAGTTTGACCAAATTTATATGATGGGATAATAACGATGCCATTGAGTATCATTAGATTCTTCATTACTTATATTTTTATCGTATACATATTTGATATCACAAATCATTATAGTTTTTCTCAGAAATTTTGATCAAATTTAAAAAGTTTTAACCCTTCAAGATTTTTAGAATGACTTATAATTTGGAACGGAGGAGTACATACGATGATTTGGTCGTTTTTTGAACGCTGCACATGCACACCTACGACCATGCATGATATAGCTACCGCAGTACTGCAGTTCGATCACCAATGCAAGAAATAAAAAAACGAGCACCATCTGACTTTCTCAGTAGTGCATAAGAAATAAGCCAAGCCTATCCATCCAATGTGGAAAAAAACCAAAAAAAAAAGTATGGGTGGATTAGACTGTTCTCTGTGGCAACTCCTTTTTTAGGGCAACTTTGGCATTGTGTCAATTCTTTCGGCAATTCCATGGTCAAAAGAAAGGATAGCTCTAGCGTCAGTCCTTCTCACATGTTTGAATTAGGGTGGCAGCTTCGTAAGAAGATGATGATTTTGATCATCTAGCACTAGCAGGTTTAAAAATACATTTGTAGCTGACTAGAGAAGTTGTAGTAAGACTAAATACTATAGGGTCAAAATTAGTACAGCTCTCGTGCATGTAGTTATTTGGCACAAGTTTTACGCATTATTAAATACTAGGAAATATGCCCGTGCGTTGCACCGGGAGAAAAAGAAGCAATGAAAATTGAACGAAGATTATAAGAGAAGTAATTGTTTTCTTACCAAATCAATGAGTTGTTTGTTCATAATCGAACAACGTCAATGTCGTAAAATGAGGACTGCATCAGATTTGTGGTCAATGCTTAAGGTTGATGGGGAACACCTATATTATTTTGCCAACCGAATGAAAGATGCTTCGGGAATCGGGGAATAACTCATCTTCTTTCCTAAGAAAGTGATTATTACTTCATCCATTCTAAATTATAAGATTTTCTATTTTTTTAAATACTATGATTTATCGGCCGATGGTTTATGTGGTTTGATAAGCCAACTGATGCATTTATTGTGAGAGAGAAACATTGTACAATAACTAATAAGTCAGGATGATAAATTCAAGCAAGAGTTAATTAATGTTTTGTGCACATGAAGCCAGCTATTTAAAAATTTGTGTTGAAGTAAAAACTATTACTTAAAAGTAGCAAACAAGTATTTATATTTTTAAACTCAACACTAATACGATAGAACAAAGAACTAATTTTTGACCCCATCCTCTTTTCCTCGCTGAACTCTCATCTTCCCCAATTTAAATTTCGATCTCGTGTTCCAGGCTCAGCTATCAGTAAACGTGTCAATGAAAACTGTGTATTCGTGCCGGTCCCAATGTGCTGTGTTTGAGTCCTATTCTAATACAAATTTTTTTTACATGGCTGTTTCCCTCTATCCGTATACGAGTTAGGCCGGAGGATTTGTCAAAGGGAAGGCGGAAGAAATTTGATGGCAGAAATTTTGACAATTAAGTATTAGGTAGAGAAACTTAAGTCGTCCATGTGCGGTTAGTCATCATGAGCCATGTTATCCATCTATATGCAACTATATAATTATCCATCTATATGCAACTATATAAATCCTCCTATGAACGAACAACCACGTCCTAAACGATTATATTTCGATGGTACTACACGCGTGCCACCAAGTTGTGATCATTTCGTTTGAGACAAGTGCTTGCTATCCGTAGTACTAAACATCCGTCCGTGAACCAACCCATCCATCAGCAACGCCAACGACGCACATGACCCACACCACCGACGACGACGCTGGACCAAAAAAAAAAAATCTTGATCGTCGATCAGTTGAAGGCATCTAGCTCGATCCCAAAATACAACATGAGACTAACGCAATATTCTCCAGTTTCGTCAGACAATGGCCAATGGTGAAGTCTGATCGAGGGTATGTACCGCGAGCCTCTGAAGTGGAGAACACAACGAAGGCCCTGTTTGGATCCCTCTAGCCGGCTAGAGCTAGAGTTTCTAGCTCTAGCTAAACTCTAGCTCTAGCCTAAATTAGCTCTAGGCCTTGAGGTGTTTGGATCCAAAGACTAGTTTGACAATAAATACGCTTTTCTAATTATTTGTCATACTCTTATCCAGATCTAGTGTGATTAGTTCTTGTGTGGCAAAGAGAAGATGTGGGAGGGGAGGGGAACAGACCGGGTGCAGGATTAGGTGCGGCTAAAATGAACGGTCTCCCACCAAACTAGCCCAATAATCACCTCTTGTAAGGCAGAGTTTTTTTTGGTGGGCTAGTTGCAAAAAAAATAGCTCTAGCCCTCCTGTTTAGCTACTTTAGAGCTAGTTTGACACAAACTAGCCAACTCTAACTCTAACCGCCGGATACAAAACAGGGCCAAAGAGCTAGCTAGCGACCGGCGGCTAGCGATGCTGTTGGATGTAGATGAGCCGGGCGCATGCAGATAGATGCAGCGCTCTGAAACTGAAACTGAAACTGTAGGAGTACCTTTCAACTCTCCTGGTAAAAACTAACTAATACATGCATATGAGACGTTTGGGGGTTGGCCGTTGGCATGTTGCTATTCCGAATTGTAACGTGCATGTGGACCCGCCATGGCGTTTGGGCACTTTCGAGCTAGCACGCGCTTGCTTGCTTGCAGCGCACATCGCCGTGGTGTGCCGCAAGGCTGGCCAGATTGACGATTCCACAGAACGACAGAACAGGGACGATCAACGTGTATACTCCGTCTGTTGCCATGTGCCTCTGAGGTCAGTAGTCTACCGTGCAGCTGTTTTCAGCAATCAGACGTGTAATAAACTGCATGCAGCTGGAAAAGGAATCGCGTGGATCAGGATATAATAATTAGATCATCGGTACGGTAGTAAAAGCCAAACGATCTAGCTAGTATATCTGAAAGGCATCATCGCATCTTCTAAACAAAGCTATGACTATGACTCTATGAGAGAAGGCACATCGCTGTCGTCTACCTGGAGAGATGAAGAGGGCTACCAGCTACTACTAGCTAGTGATGGAGGACCTTGACGGGAATTAGCTGGTGCGTACTTACGTGTCCTTCCTGGCGATATATAGAGACCGAGAGAGGGGAGGTAGGTGAAGGTGAGGAAAGCACCCGTTTGAGCTCAGATGTGCATCGTGTCGATCGTATATATATATCGGCGTATGCCTCATATGGTCAATTGGTCATGTATATGTTCATATGCATCGCAGCACCTGCGAAACTAAAAGTTGGTTTCCAACCACCACCTCTCAGTCGTCAGATCGATCGGCTGGCGTGGTATCGTTGAACTCAATTGCTGCTAAAGGAATAATAGCCAGCGAAACGGGATCGCTCAACCAAACTTCTACTCACGTTTGATTTTTTTTACATGAAGTTTGACTGCTCGTCCTATTTAAAAAATTTAGACAAACAGGACCGAATTTAAATTATTTTTTAAGAATGTATATTAACAAAGCAAGTTATAATAAAAAAATATAATATTTTGTATAATTTTTTGAATATAAGATGAGTGGTTAAAGTTGGAGTAAAAAGAATCAAACGTCTAACAATTTGGAACGGATTAGTACCACTTACCACCACGCGTACTTTGATCAGGTACACGGTAGCGAGGGTTAGAATTCGTGGCCATGGACAGATTCTACACTAGCAGACCACCCCACACGATGCACGTACAAGCAGGTCGGATCGATCAGCTTTTCCGAACGGGGCGGCTCGGATTGGTCTAGCGCAACAACAAAACTTTGGATCTTGAAAACTAGAATGAGGTGGAAAAAAAATCGGGATTCTATTTTTTACCACTGTGCAAACGTAATAATCACAATGAGATCTAATACTATTTTTACCGTACGTTGTTATACCTGTACCTGCTTTGCAAGTATGAGTGTGTCCACGATTGTCCAATTGTCCACATTTTGAAGAAGTTCATCCCAGGAGTTGCTACAGTATTTACCAACAGAAGGAGTTATGTGCAAAAATTCAAAGCAACGTTGCTACATTATTTATCAACAGGAGTAATGTGGAAAATCTTTGTTTTTTCAACTTCTATCTATATTGACTACAACGAACAATTAGAATTTTGTGAAAGAAAAATGAACGCGGATTTGATACTTGCGAGTTGTATTCCACTTATTAGTCATCAGCAAACCCGGCCTGTTCGCTTGGTCGTTTTTGGCTGGCTGATTCTCGCTGGTGCTGGTTCGTTGTGAGAGAAAAACACTGTTGAATCGATGGCTGGTAGGTGCTGGTAGTCCAAGCGAACAGGGCAAAAATTAGTTGCATGCATGTATAGACATGCAAAAACATCGCTGATACAACCAAAGCAAGGGGGGCCGGCCAGGGCCTAGTTTGGCCCTCACAGAGCTCTGCTTGTGTCCGAACCATGTGTATCTTCTTTGTCATTCCCATCGCCCTGAGACATACTGCAGCATGTGTTCTTGTTCTAGCACATGTTGACGAGTTTCAGGGTGTCCACATGAGCGGATACAGAGGGTATTCTCTGTATTTCTGGGAATACCCAACTATTTTGGTACACTTTTACTTATATATGTGTATATATTTGTATATGTATATGTATAATGCTATATTTTTGTAGTATTTTCACTCATTGTAGTTCAAAATGATAAAAAAAAACAACCTCTCAACCTAGCTCCACCATGTTCTATAGTATTTTCACTCATTGCAGTAAAAACAGTGATGTTTTCTTGTTGATGTAGAAGTAGGAATACCCAAGTTTCGAATTATGGATCCGCCACTAGTGTCCACGAGGGAGTCGAGGACTTCCTCAAGAGCATGGATGATGCACTAGTGTTGCAGTATCGCCACATGGGTCTGGCTTGTGCTAAGCATTTGAGCCCACAAACTTGGCCCACGCGATGCTCTCAACCTGCTTGCTTGACAGGCCTAGGTCCACTATCTTCTTCACATTTTTGAAAAGTATATGGTGCTTGCGTGCACCATGTTTGTACTTGAAGGGGCTTGTAGAAGGCCATACCAACCTTGTTTATGGGATCACCGGCGGTAAGGGGGCTTGAGCCCCCACCTCCACCGTACTATATGCATAGTTTTTGGACCCTTGAAATTTTCTTCGTAGTGAATTTTGCAATGACAAACTGGAACAAGATGTTCCTTTTCCCACATTCACCGACGAGAACCGTACCAAAGCGATGGTTCAAACTGTCCCAGCAGGTATCATCATCAAATACTCCTGCATCTTATAGTGTTGAGGCATCGGTGCCCAGCTCACACTGAGCATGTGGACTAATATAAGCCACACACACTGCCCATGAATCTTACGATGCTTCTACACTCTTTTTCCTTCTGGCCCTCATCATTTCCTAAGAGTGATGATATAGAGACAATACCTTGATTTTTATAGGGTTGACGGTCAGCCATCATATATTATATATTCTACAAAGTGATATTTAAACTACGTATGTTATAATTTGGAGTGCAACTACACAAACATGCATGTTACCTACAGTAGATTAGATCTTGATTATGAAAATAAGAACTTGTAAATAGAACTTAATTTGTGATAAAATTGGCGGCCCTTCATGCTTGTCGCAATAAAATTTTTAAAAAAATTATGATGGAAAAGTTGTGTATATTTTCCTGAAAAACGCTGAACAATAAAAAAAATTATGTGTATAAATCATGTTATTCTTAAAATTTATTATATAAAAGTTACGTTTGAAATGTTATATTGAGAAATTACAATAAATTTCATAGCTCATGGTTATGACCAAAAGTTGGGTGGTAAATACCATAAAAAATGTTTCTTGATAAGTTGTCTATAAAATATGCCAAAAGCTATATTAAAAGAGTTAGGAGTAAAAAAGTTTCGGTAATAAGGTTTGTCCCATAAATTGTTCTAAATTATTATGCATAAAAATGTTAGTAGAATTTTGTAACTTTTTAAAAATGAAAGTTTTGAAAATAAATGTTTTTATTAAAAAAAGAAAACTCGCGGAATCTACTACTCTTATAAAGATAAACCCCACTTGGGGATTTATCTAAGCTGTGGTTGTGCCACGTCACGCCGTCTATCGGTTACTCCCCCCGCGTTATGTTTCCCCAATCCGCGGCTCCCCCCCGGCGTCTCCACTCGCAGCGTCCTCCCGTCTCGAGCCGCTCCGTGCGCCGCCTCCTCCCCAAGCCGCTGCGCGTGCGCCGCCTCCTCAGTCAGCTTCCCCGACACCGAGCCCGCGTTTCCCCTCCCCATCTCGATTCCCCGCCTCCCCAGCTCAGCGCCGCCGCCACCAAGGCCGCGTTTCCCCTCCCCAGATCGATTCCCCGCCTCCCCAACTCAGCGCCGCCTCCTGCCAGGCGCCCCATGCAGCGCCGCCTCCTGCCCGGCGCCGCCTTTAGCGCGGCCTCCTCCCCGCCGCCGCCCCATCCTGTCCGCGGTCGTACGACGCCGCCCTGCGGCGCCGGCGTCCTAGCCACCGCCGCCCCGCAACACCACATCCGGGCAGCGCGGCGACCGCATCGACACGAGTGCTCCCGGCCCTCCGTCCGCCGGTGGCGCTGGTCCCCTCCGCCGAACCGGTCAGGCCGCCGACCCTCTTCTCTTCGAATGCGTGAGTTCAAGAGATGGGCCGGCATCGAGATGACAGGACACATGAGAGATGCGCGCATCTGGCTCTCGCAGCTACCCCCATCAAACAGGAGCACGAAGCAGCGATCTGCGGCTGCTAACCGCACACCTAGGGTTGGGGCGGCGATGCCGGCGGCTTGCGGACGATGGCAACGAGCAGCAGCCTGCCGAGGTGCGTAGCAGTGGAGCGGCGCAGGCAGCCGACACCCTGGTCTCCGGCTGCAGTAGGGCCGAGGCGTCGCGCGCAGGCAGCAGATATGCTCAGTCAGGCCGTCCGCAGACGCCGCACATGGCCGTGCCGCAGGGAGCAGTACCGCAAGCCAGCCCGGCAGCGCCAAGCCCCAGCGTGTTTCCTTGATTACGTCTCTGCTGAGGCTGAGGATGGGGAGGCCGGGGATTTGCTTCAACTACTGGGTTAGTAAGATCTACCCTTTTCCATATCGAATTCTGGCATCACATATTGCTTCATAGCTGACATCTGCAACTTCGGTGACTGAAACGTCAGTGACTTCGTGACCGTGGAAGAGATGTGCTGCTGTGGCACAACTCACAAATGCAGGGGATGTGTTTGTCGAAATTTACTAGAGAAATGTGCTTGAGTTTTTTTTACCATGTTTGTTCTAATCTGTGTTTTTAGGGAACATGTTCAACCAAATACTTTGTTGGATCCCATGACTATACTGAATATATGGCGATTGAGGATCAGTTGTGATTTCTCAGACAATATGTATGTTTTTCCACCATTTATTTATATTATAAAATTTAACACCATTTATTTATATTATAAAGTTTAATGTTTGTTTTTCCCAATTGACATCAGTTAGATGACTAAAAATTATGGGGTGCCGAAAGAGCAAGGGTGCCAAATCAGCCATCTGTAGAAAATGATGATTGCCAAAAAAACTAGAATTATCAAATTACATTTCCTATCATAGTTCAAATTTCAGAAAGGATGATTGCCAAACTATCGCAGGGCGACCAGGAGCTATTTGTGCATATGCCGACGCTATCGCTGATTGCCAAACTATCGCAGGGCGACCAGGAGGTAACCTTGGATTTAATTAATATTTAATATGCACAATGTTGGCTCACATGTTCAGATATTTTTTGCAAGCTATTTCTGTAAATGGTGGACGATAGACTATTCATATTCCTTTTGGATCTGAAGGGATTTCTTTTCTTGATTGTGTTCAGGTGTATATTAGTCGAAGGAGCTGCACCAGATACAGCAACACCTAAAAAAAATTCAATCTATTTTTGTTTTTTGAACAACATATGCAGGCCGGCTAGGAAAATAAATGATTTTTTTTTGAAACTGATCAGGCAGGAGAGCTGCCGATTATATTAAAAAGAAGAAGAGCCCAAAATAGGCACAACGATACAACAATAACCGACAAAGACAAAACACAACAAAAGAGGAAAAAAGCTACCGGTTGGATTGGGACATCAACGCGGCGCAACAACTCTACACAAAACCAAACAGAAGCCTACGCTACACTCCCACAAGCCAAGAGCGAACCGACAAGTAGCCCTCACTGCAAGCGCCATCGTTACCGACGATGTTCCACGCCAACAAGTCGCTGCTATGCAGAACTAGCCGCCGCAGTCCGCTGCAAGCTGTTTAGCTACCATGGCTCCTCCACCATGCCGCCGTCGTCCTCAGGTCAGTCGCACATGATCATCAATCTCCCAACGACAGCCATGCGTTGGCGGAAGTCAGAAGAGAAGCCCACCGCACCGCACCGAAGAGGCCACTGCCATGCAGGACCCCCCGCCGAAGTGCCGCTGTTATACCTTGTACACCAAACGACCGAAACAAAGCACCAGGTCCTAGACCTCCAAGGCAACTCAAACGCGTGGGGGCCTCGCCACATCCACCGCCGCACACCACCTTAAAGCGCACGGGGGCCTTGCCACTCCCGCCGCTGGACTCTCCGAGGATCCAGGCTTTGCTTCGTCGTCGGGGGCCATTTGGTACCACCGAGCTGCACTTTAACTCCACCTTCGTCTCACCGCCACCGGAATCTCAACTGTATCACACGCACTGACACAAAGCTTCCAGCGACACAGCTCACCACCTTGCCTTCTCCCCACTTGGCCGACGCCCGCCTCACTGCCATGGCGACGCAGATGCGAACGAGCAGGTCGTCCGTACCACCACGGCACCGACACTGCACCATCAAGACAAAGCCGCGCCACCCATGGCCGCCACCTCTGCCCCCAAGCAGCCGCCACGCCGCCACCACCTCCCACAGTCCGGCCAGCTCCGCGTAGAACCAGCCGGAGCGTCGGAAGCACAGAGGGCACCAGAACTTGCCCCAAATCAGGAGCAACACCTCGACCGCCACATCCCCCGCCACCTCAGCCACCACCTGCCTCGGCTAGCACGGATCCAACCCCAGGGCACCGGATCCGGCTACCACCACCACAACACCACGCGGATCCAGCCATGGCCCTCGATCGAAGGCCGCCGCCGCCACGCAGAGCCCCCTGAAGATCGGCGAGGAGCAAGACGGTGGGAGCCACCATCCCGCGCCTCCGCCCCACCAGGCATAGCACCTGCCGCACCCACTCCACCTCCACCGCGCATCCACCGCAGCACCGCGCACTGCCGCAACCGCCATTGCCGCCGAGCGCCGCCCCGCACAGAGAAGCTCGCGCAGCTGGGTGAGAGCCTCGCCGCCGCCATCCTAGGAGGCCGCGCGGGCCTCCCGGCAGCCT
>DXKC01003718.1:0-11114 GCA_031170775.1 Cymbopogon citratus
CCGGCCGCGCTGGTGCCAGGGCCCGCCGCGCTGAGCGCGCCGCGGCGCGCGCTGCCGCCGCCACCGCCGCCAAGGCCAAGTGATGATGCAGTGACCGACCGATGTTCCTTGGTGACGATGGAGGTGACTGGAGACCGGCCATGATTGCCTCCGCTCCTTACCTTCGTAGTTTTTTTTTTTTTCCTTTGCAATTCTCTAGTTTTGTTAGGACTGGTAGGATTAGGAGGTCGATGAAGCTAGCTGCCGCTGCAGCTGCAGACGAGGGAGAGACAAGAGCTTCATCGTGATCAAATGTTCTGTGCAACCTTTGCTTCTGCTGTAACAAAGACTCGTGGAGTCATGGCGATGAGCTTAAACTGTGGAACTGGGGAGTCCGTATCCTATCCAGCGCCAAACTGGATAAGCGCTTGTCAGGTCACCTCGCTCGATCAGCCATCACAGCGCAAGGGATGGGACATGGGAGGGTCAATTCGTCGAGGGAGCAGTACATGGAGCGCGACATGTCTGCCACTCGCCGGCCTTTGCTTTCCACCTCGGTAGGCGCATACTACGACGATTTCGACGGGTTTTGCTTCCGTCTCCCCGTGATTGAGGCCGGCAAATCACGCTCATCCATGAGATGGCCGCTTTCGTGGCACTGGCACGGTGGCACCGTCCGCGGATATGCTCCTGCTTGGTATCTTCTTTCGTCTTTCCTCCTGGCTGGCTGAAACTGGCGAAGGTTATCACTGGTGTTGCGTTGCATTGCATTGCAAACTTTGCTTGCTATTGCTAGCAGCTGCTAGCTGGGTCAGCCGTCGTTGCAGCGCACGGCCCTGGCATTAGTTTGGCTAGCAGTGGCCGAGCAAATGGTGTCTTTATGGCGGCAGAAGAGGGGATACCGTACGATCCCAGGCGCATGTGGCGCTGCACATATGCTTGCTGGTACTACCATGCTCGCTACTGTTTGCTTGGATTGTGCACTAGCAGGGCATCTGCGGATTCACAGGACTCTGCTTATCGGGTTGAATGATGCAGTACAGTACTCTGCAAGCCTGCATAACCATGTCATCCAGTGTTTTTTTTTTCAGACTTGTACATAAATGAAATGCAATATAATCTTTGTTGTTCCAATAGTTTGCGTTGTGGTGTTTTCAGAGAAATGTGATGGAAACTTACATCAAAATATTAACAAATCCGTCAATCCCAGTTAGGTACTCATTACTCAACGATATAGGACAAGTATAGTATCAAGAGGCTTGCTTATAACAAGTTAACCAAAAGGCTTGCTTATCTTCTTCAGATAAAAAAAAAAAGACAGCGTTATAGGACAAGTATCATCATCACTTGGAACTAACAAGTCACATGCCTTTTGATTTAGCACCGAACTTGAACAAAGTGAATATCCGGTCGTTCTTGATTTTTTCACTTTGCCGTGAAAATCAAACCAAGTGAATGTTTTGCGCAAACGAAACGATTTTTCTTGACAAAAGAGATATTCATCTACCAACTACGGTAAAATCAACCTTGGGATACACCGTCATCTGATATTCGCATGACAAAGTCCTATTTTAGTTTTGGATGGCGGTTAACCCAAAGATGATATCTGATGCACGAGGAATAGACTTCCGTTCGTGTTCTTGATGGATAAACCAAAGATGGTTTTGGACTTCCTCCCGTGTTAAACCAAAGAAGGTAAAAGAACTTCTGTTTTTTTCCTCTTCACAAGGAAAAAACCATTTTTCCGTTAGCTTCCGGCTCTTGCACGTAAAGGCCTGATGCCAAACCCATCAAGCTGCACACAGCACCCACTGACACACACCAAACGAAGGACACAGCTCGTGAGTCTGATCAGTTTCACCACCCGCCCACCAAACTCGGCAAACTTTCCTCTTCCCCTTCCGCGCGGCTCTCCCTTCCGCAGGGCGCAGGCCGCCGAAAATTTCCCCGCTTCCACTCCACCCACATGCAATGCAATCCGCCGCGGCGGCCGCGCCGTCCGGCCTGCCGCTCAGCAGCGTCTTCCCCAAGGACTCCCGCCCGCTCCCGTGCCTCCTCCTCACTTCCCTCCTCCTGCTGCTGACTCTCCACCTCCTCTCCTCCTCCTCCCCGGCCCCCTCGCCGCCGCCTCCACCGCCACAGCCCCGCCTCCTCGCGCCGCTCCCGTCCGCAGCCTCCGCGGGCCCGGCGCCGCCCTCGCTCGCGTTCCTCCTCACGGGATCCGCGGGCGACGCCGACCGCCTCCAGCGGCTGCTCCTCGCCACCTACCACCCCCGCAACGTCTACCTCCTCCTGCTCGACCGCGCCGCCTCCGCGGAGGACCGCGCGCGCCTCGCTCGCAGCGCGCGGGCTGCCCCCGGCCGCGACAATGTCCATGTCGTCGGTGACCCCGGGTTCGCCAACCCGCGCGGGGCCTCCGCGCTCGCCGCTACGCTGCACGGCGCCGCGCTGCTGCTGAGGGTCGATCAGGGCTGGGACTGGTTCGTGCACCTCGACGCCGATGAGTACCCGCTCGTGACACCCGATGGTGATTCCTCTCTACACCTATCCAACTACTTTTTGGTGTATATATGCGGTAGACCTTAGTATTGCTGATATTTCTTATATAGATCTAGGTATTTAGGTGATCAGAAGAGTATTTATCTATATCTGTTTTGTTTTGATTGATTGTTAATGTTTGCATGAAATTTGTTTAGCATTTATAGATCTGTCTGCAACTCTGGATTTGGTGTTATCAAGTAGGTGAATCAATTTATTGTACATGATAGTTCCCTTTCAAAATATCATCTAATGCATGAGAATGGATATAGAAAGGTTTGGAAGGATAGGGCTAGGATGGCTGTAAGGAATATAACTCGTTTTTTTGGTATGTCTCTAAAGGAACAGGTTGAAACTAAATAATCAGTTTGTTGTATCATCTTATGGCAATTCACCCAGGAAAAAAATTCACTTCATCTATAAAAGCATTCTCGTTTTAGTCTTTTAATCGAATTAACGCTCGCAACGATTAATGGAACTACGGAAGTGTCACGCTAAGATTTTGTAAATAAGATTGTATTAGCTAGCTTCACTCCTGGCCACTATTTTTAAATTTCCTGCCCCACTTTTTTTTAGTTTGGAAATATTGCAGTTACAATGGGGGACATAATTTGTCCCACAAAGAATATTGTGGTCTTAGTCAACCTATGCTGTCGATTGGTTCACATTGACCTTGGGTATGCACCTAGAATGCGTTTGCGAATGGAGCTTGAAGCCATGGGAACTTGCAACTTTAATCTTATTATCAGGGTTTACGATAGTTGTTTGTTATTTTTACTCAATTATGTCATAAATTGTTGACAGCAAGTGGAAAGGTATTAGTTATTTAGATGAAGGTAACTTGATTTCCAAATTGTTTGCAGACCTCCTGCATGTTTTTTCATACCTTCCGAAGGATCTCAACTTCATTCAGCATACTAGCTATATTGGTTGGAAGGAGTAAGGGCACTTTATTATTTTTGGTTTTAGCCTTTCTCTCAATTTAGGCCTTTATTAGGGCCGGAAGTTATTTACATTGTCTGTCTGTCTGTCTGTCTCTGCATCCAGGGAAAGACAAATAAGGCCAATCATCGTTGATCCTGGTCTATATCTCTCATCCAGGAATGACATTTTTTATGCCACCCAAAAGCGTGATCTACCAAATGCTTATAAACTGTTTACAGGTGAGGGAGTCCTGTCTTTAATCTATCGCTACCGCATGACCCATAATCCAAGGGTGAGGCATGGAATCACTCCCCATACTTTTTTTTTTCTCTTTATTTGTTAGTAACGTTAGAACAATATAGAATAAAATGCTTTATAATGCCAATAGTCAAATGATACACAGTTGACTGGTCACATGGTCCAATTTTTATGCTGTTGATGCCTGTTCTATATTACCAGAGCAAATCATGCTTTCCTGAAAATGTAAATATAAACTATCTTTGTTGTGACCTAAAAAATGATTGCACCCACTTTAGCCACAAATATACACAAATGGTTTTTTAAATTTATAGTTTGGAGATTTCATCATTATATTTTTCACCAAGTAATGCCCGAGGTTTTGTATCGTCCAAAATGGTAACTAAGTGAAGATATTTTGGGGTGGGCATGGGTGTTCACCAGTTAACTTTCTTTACGTTGATTACTATTCT
Source organism: Cymbopogon citratus (assembly GCA_031170775.1). NCBI lineage: Eukaryota > Viridiplantae > Streptophyta > Magnoliopsida > Poales > Poaceae > Cymbopogon > Cymbopogon citratus. Next base: position 4,152 of record DXKC01003718.1, read on the forward strand.
ATCGGCCAGGTCAATGATAGCTACAATTCTACTAGTTTGTTTGGTATGATGCACATGGTCTTGTTGATGTAAACTGTGATCACTAATTCAATTAAGTTATAGATTTGATGGCTGGCGACTTGAACCTTTAAAATGGAAAATCGACGTAGGTAGGACATAGGGTATTAGGGACCCTTCAGTAAGCTGGTCATTTGGTTTGCTGACCATATATATCCCTATTTAACTAAATGAAATGTCTAAAAAATCAGGTTTCTATCACTATTTCAATTTTTTTGCTGCCTTGTCTATTTCGGTAGAAGGGCATGACATGCACTCTGGGTGGTCTATATACATCTTTGCTTGGTGTAAACTTCATGGTAATAAGCAAGCAAATTCTGGCATTCGTCGGACTATAGCATATTGAAAATATGCACTGTACTTGAACAGGGCAATGTCTGCAATTTATTGAATATTTGTGCACAGTGTTTTTTTATTAATCCTTTCACTAACCCTTACACTTGGGACACTTGCAGACAAACCTTATATTTTTGTGTCAATTCAAAGTATTCATAAACTAATAAATCGGATGGCGATATGTACTTTATATTCATAGCTGATTTGCAAACTTACAGGAAAGAAATTTGAGTTGTATCGTGTTTTGTGCCGTGGCACATAACCCTGGAATTCATTGTTGTATATGATTTGAAAAGGCCCCACCATACTTTCGTGACTCATGCCCAAACTGGTGTCTGTACCACTTGCAAGTTGCAACCCCACTTTGTCTTAGTTGCAAAAATTTTTCTGACTGTCATGGACAAGAAAAAATGATCTTTTGCAGGCCAGAACCTCGTGCCTGCTTTGGCATAACCAATTAAGGCATAGCCAAGAAAATTTTGTTTAGAACAACATGCCTGATTTGGCATAACCAATCATGGCACTCTGACTTGTTCATATGACCTTGGCCACACTAGTCATGAAATGCACCAATTTCTACAATACTTCAACTAAGCCCACAGAACCTTTTTGAGCAAGAACTAAGCCCACAGAAACTTGACACCTTATGAGCTAATAATATGTTTAACACAGCATTAACAACTGTTTATGTATTCAGAATGCCCCTCCCTATGCTTTTATTATTTTCCATGTATTGCTTGTTTTTTCTGGGTGCATTTACTGTTCTAGAATAATTTCTAACTAACTATGCTCTTATATACAAGAGCTTACTGGCATGCTATTGTCCGTAGATATAGCATCATATTTTTCAGATTGAGTTTCTTGGCTCATGGCACATAACCCAGGAATTTATGGTTGTGTGATTTGAAGAAGGCCCCATCATATCCCAATCACACCAAGACCGTGTGTCGGTCCCACTTGCAACCCCACTTTTAGTTGCCAAAATTTTGTTGACTAGACAACGTGGACCAGAAAATGATATTTTTGCTGGTTGGAACGTCACGCCAGCTTTGGTGTAATTGGGTTATGGCCGGAATTTAGAACTTGATCACCATATGACTTTGGGCTATGTTTCATTAGCATGAAATGTAGAAATTTGTACAAGACTTCAACTATGTCCATAGAGCCTTGACATCTTCCGAAGTAATAGTATGTTTCACTTGACATTAACTACCATTTGCGTGTTTGTGTGTTTTGGATACACCCCCGCCCACCCCGCTCTCTCTAATTTGTAAGCTGCCCTACTATTCTGTAAGAAGAAGAGCTTACCAATGTTCTATTGTTTGTTGATATGGCATTGTATTTGTAAGATTTTCTTGGGCTCATGCCACATAACCCAGGAATTTATGTTGTATGATTTGAAAAAGGCCTCCGCTGTATCCCAATCATGCAAAGACTGGTGTGTCGGCCCCACTTGCAACCCCACTCTTACTTGTCAAGATTTGACTAGACAACGTAGACAGGAAACTAACTACCGTTTGTGTATTCGAAATTTCCTATGTTTCATTATTTTCCATATATTGCTTGTGTGTTTTGGATTTTTTTTCGTTGCTGTTACTGTTTTAAAATAAATTCAAACTAACTATACTCTTCTATACAAGAGTTTAACTATTATCCATAGATATATCATCAAATTTTTAAGAACGAATTCTTGGCTCATGGCAACATAGGAAATTATGGTTGTATGATTTGGAAAAGGCCTCACCAGATCCCAATCGCGCCAAGACTGGTGTGTCAGTCCCACTTGCAACCCCACTGTCCTAGTTACCAAAAATTTTGTCGACTAGATAACGTGGTCAAGAAATTAGTCTTTTGCATGTTGGAACGTCACGCTAGCTTTGGCGTAATTGGGTTATGGCTGGGTACTGTATCACCTTAATATTTTGGGCTATAGTAACAGTGGTCATGAAATGCACCAATTTGTACAAGACTTCAACTATGGCCACATAACCTGTACCTTTTTTTTGAGATAATACTATGTTAAACCAACATTTACTACCGTTATGTATTCAAATTATCCCATGCATCATGCATTTACTATTTTTCATATATAGCTTGTGTTTTAGAATTTTTTTTGGAGGTTTTACTGTTTCAGGATAATCTGCATGTAACTTTATTCTCCTATACAAGAGCTCAGCATGATATCTCCATAGATATAGCATCATGTTATTAGGATTGAATTTCTTGGCTCTTGGCACATAACCCAGTAACTTATGGTTGTATGAATTGAAAAAGGCCCCACTGCACACCAATACTGGTGTGTCAGTCCCACGGCTTGCAGTCTCACTGTCTTAGTCGCTAATATGTTGACTAGACAATGTGGACAAAAAAAGGTTTTGAAGGTCACATGCCTGTTTTGCCGTAATTATGGCTGGGTATTAGAACTGCATCTTCACTAGACCTTGGGCTATGTAACATTAGTCATGAAATTGACCAATATCTACAAGACTTCAGCTATGGCCATATAACTGGACATCTTTTGAAATAATACTATGTTAACTTAAACTTCACCGTTTATGTACAAAATGCCCCATGCCTTTATTATTTTCCATATGCTTTTGTGTTTGGGATTTTTTTCGTGGTGTTCTTTGTTAGGTTTATTTCTAGAAACTTGTACTCTTCTACTCAAGATCTAACCAGAATGCTGTTATTTAAAGATATAGTATCATGTTTTTAAAATCAAATTTCTTGACTCAAGTCACATAACCCTGGAATTTATTGTTGTATAATTTGGAAAAGCATGTCCTAAGGAAGGCCAAGGCTGATTTGGCAGTCCCACCTACAGCACCATTCTGTCATAATCGCTAAAGTTTTTGTCGACTTGCCAATGTGGATGACAAAATGATGAGGCAAGTTGGAACATCACACCTGCTTTGGCGTTCTTGGGCTACAATCTTTGTTTGTGATCTATGTAACCAATTAAATTTGGTTGATGTCATATAAGTCAAAAAATCCTTTATGCAAGACCGACAAGAACTTCTTCTGAATTACTACCTCCGTTCCAAATTATAAGACATTTTAGCTTTTCTAGATATCTAGAAAAGCTAAAACATCTTATAATTTGGAATGACGGGAGTATAAGCTGTGTTGATGCCCCTTCTTTTAATTTTCTTTAAATTCCTTGTGCATTTTGGATTTTTCTGCTGTTACTTTTTTCTTGTCCATTTCTAAGAAAATATACTCATCTATATACAAGACCTTACCAGAATGCTACCTTATGTAATGTGTTTTAAGGTCAAAGTTCTTTGGCTTATGGCAAGTAACCTTTGATTTTATGGTTGTATGATTTGAAAAAGGCTTGACCATAGCCTAACAACACCAAGGCTGGTGTGCCTGTGTGGCAGTCCCAACTTGAGTTGCTAAAATTTGTTGACTAGTCAATGTTGATGACAAAATGATGTTGCATATTAGAATGACTTGCCTTCTATTGCTGTTGGATTACGGCTGGGCTTTAGAACTCCTTTTTTTTATGTAACATGAATAGGGAAATCCACCAGTTTCTGCAAGGCTTCAAAGTATGACCTTTAAACTGTTTTTCTTAAGTTCCATTTGACCACCATTGTGTTACCTTGACACAAAATGCCCCCTTTTCTTTTATTGTTTTATGTATATTACTACTAGTGTACTTTGGATTGCTTCTGTTATTTATGTATATTATTACTATGGACCTGTGACCAAGAGGTCTAGGGTTCAAGCACCAGCCTCTGCACATTTGTGCAGGAAAGATTGTTGGCTATTTTTCCTTCCCCAGATCCCGCTGTGCGGGAGCCTACGGCATTGGGTACGCCCTACTATGGTAGATGCCTGTAATCCTGTATAAGAATCTTGGATCTAAAATGATGATGGATACCATATGACTCAACAGCAGTCAGTCAGATGGAATAGAACCTTCTGTTTCAAGGATATGCATATGCATGAAATGTTTTAAGATTAAATTTCACAAAATGCCAGGTTGTATTGTATTGAAATCCCTATATTTCTTGGATATCATATTATGTCTACTCTGTCTCTGGTTTTGTGGACATTTGTCTATAATTCTTCTGTTATTGTTTGATATAATTCATTAGGTGTTCTCCCTTGCTGATCTAAGAAAGGCTCATGTTTTTCGATCACTATCGCTAGACACAAAAACCTTCAATAAAAGATTTCAAAACATAGATGAGAGTTGAAGATGTCCACAGATTTCTTTGTGGTCTTCGACTTCATCAGATGACAGTGATAACACTATATAGCTGCTACACATCATTGTTTAGTGTTATTTGACTTGTTTCTTGATTGTTGTATTGACAGTTTACTCTGTTTTTATTTATGTCTAACATTGTTTATTGTTTCCTTGCAGGCTCATCGTCTGTTATCCTTTCTCGGAAATTTGTTGAATATTGTATTGTTGGTATGGATAATCTGCCAAGAACTCTGCTGATGTACTACACTAACATGCCCTTGCCACACAGAAAGTATTTTCAGACAGTTCTTTGCAACTCCCCTGAATTCAACAAGACTGTAGTTAACCATGACCTGCACTATTCAACATGGGATGCTCGTTCCAAAAACGAGCCACGCTTACTGACTATAGATGATTTAGAAAATATGACCTATAGTGGTGCAGCCTTTGGGACTAGATTTCCGAAAGATGATCATGTGCTTGATCACATTGATGCTGAAATTTTACACCGCCTTCCTGGAGAGCCAGTTACAGGAGGATGGTGCATAGGTGTTGGGCATGGCAATCCCTGCGACATTTCAGGTAACCCAGATGTTCTTAGACCTGGGGCGAAAGCTATAAAACTTGCTAAGTTCCTTGCTGAAAGGCTGTCATATCGGAACTTTTATGACCATCAATGTATATGGGATTAATGATAGTATAATTTCATTATGAGGGAACCCGATCTTTCAGGTTATGTGTTTGCTTCATAATGCTGTCCATTTTGTTCGCATCATTTTATGCCTAACCTTGTAAGGAGCAATGTTGGACAATAAGAGCCGTGTCGTTAGACTTATTTCTGGCTTATTCTTCCTCACATAGTACTATTAAATCTGCAAAATTCAGTTGGTTTTTGACGCCAATTGAACAAGGCCATGTCCCTAACCACATACTGGTACTAGTGTCAGCCGGCAGGCCAACGACTGTGTCAATGGAGCCGCTGTCAGGCACCATAGTTTACCTTGCTTTGACGTGTCTTGTTCTACTACCTGAATAGAACAAACGGGATTAGCTGCGGTACCAGCAGTAGATTGGATAAATAGGATCCAGACTTTCACGCTGTTCCAGACCCACGGACGCGTGCGGTGCAAGAGTGCACGCCCAATTTTTTTTTTCGTTCACCCGTTTTGCCACGCTGCAGCGCACAATGCACAAACGCCATGCTTCCCAGCGGAACAGCCAATAAACTCGCAAGCGCCAAACGGGCACACGGCACAGGCGTCCGGCATGCGTGCGTGTGTATTGCATGTGTCGTCACTACTAGTCCGTAGTCCAGCAGCGGCCTCATAAAAACACCACCAGCGGCAGTCCATTCCACTCTGGGGCAATTAGCTTGTTCTTGTTGCAATGGGTCACGAGCAACAAGAGCGCAGCTGCCGCTCCGGCGGCGCCGGCCACCTCGTGCTCTTCCCGTTCATGGCGCAAGGCCACCTCATCCCGTTCCTCAACCTAGCCAAGCGCTTCGAGAGCCTCGGGCAGCGTGGCGGCAGCGGCCAGCGCCGTCTCGAGGTCACCATCGTCAACACGCCTCGCAACGTCGCCAGCCTCCGTGGCGCGCTGCCGGCCGGATCGTCCATCGGCTTCGCCGAGCTGCCGTTCTCCCCGGCGGACCATGGCCTGCCACCCGACGCCGAGAACCTCGACGCCGTCCCCCTCGAGGACTTCCCGACTTTCTTCTTCGCCACGGAGCTGCTCCGGCCTTCGTTCGACAAGTTCCTGGCTGAGCTCGCGGAAAGACAAGGGTGCAAGAACGTGTGCGTGTTCGCGGACATGTTCCTGGGCTGGACGGCCGAGAGCGCCCGCGCGCTCGGCGTCCAGCACCGCATGTTCCTCACCTCCGGCGCCTATGCCTCCGCCGTCATGTTCTCTATCTGGCTCCGGCCGCCGCCGTTCCCGCGCCCCGCTGCCCCTGACGACGAGCAAGCGCTCCTGGACTTCCCCGACGTGCGCGTCCGGTACGCGGAGCTCCTGAACGTGGTCGTCAAGGAGGACTACGCCACCAACCCCATGCTGGCGTACCTATGCCGGATGATCACCCTCCACTTCCGCCACTCGGGCGGCGTCGTCGTCAACACCTCGGAAGAGATCGAGCCGAAAGGTCTTCGCCTCATCGGGAAGCTCTCCGGGCTGCCGACTTTCGCCGTCGGTCCCCTCATCGGCTGCCGAACAGCTGCGAATGACACCGCGCCGTACCAAGACATGTGCACCAAGTTCTTGGACTCCAAGCCGCAGGCGTCCGTCCTGTACGTGTCGTTCGGGTCGCAGAACTCGATCCCGGCGTCGCAGATGATGGAGCTGGCGCGGGGGCTGGAGGCCAGCGGGCGCCCGTT
>DXKC01003719.1:0-10936 GCA_031170775.1 Cymbopogon citratus
GGAATAATGGAGGATTGCTGGGAGTCCGTATTTCATTAGTCTGTTTTAATAGCTCGTACTAGTATATGGCGTCGCAGCCAGTAGGGGTCGTCGTCCTCTGAGAAGTTATTGAAGTGATGATTCTCTAGTAGTAGTGTCGTGTGTTGTGTACTAGGTAACCTGTTCGGAGTGTGGTGGTCGGAGCTTTCATTTGCAATAAATAATTGTCTTTGTTTCTTGGCTAATATTAATCACGTGCAGAGATCTCTCCTGCAAGTTCGTACAAAACTATTTATTTTGCGTTTACTACTTCTGGATTTCAGTAGAGGGGAAATCAAGAAAAAGAGAGTACTAAATCAATCACATTTTGTATACATCATGAAAAACTGTTATACAGGCAGGAAAATAAAAAAAAAGTTAGTGGAGGCCAATGATAAAAGAACAATGAGTAAAAGAAAAAGAATTTGCCGTGGGGAGAAAATCCAGCAAATATCACTGAACAACCTTTTACCGTGAAACAAAGAATCCATTTCAACTTATACTAACGTCTCAATTGTCGACACACACATCCATGTGTAACAAGACTGCAACAGTTGTTGCCATCGGAACCGCGTGATCAGGAAGGATCAGACTGCATGCAACCGCGTGATCACGCCTGCAGCTGCATTGCATGTGCCAAGACCAGATGGCCTTGCCATTTTTTGTTTCATTCACTGTGCCACTGTGGGCGGTGGTTGAGTGAGAGTATTCCCTACTTCCCCGGCTGGCTCTGACTGTACTACCAACGCAACGTCCTCTTTTGATCAGCAGAGCACTACTTATGTTTCTCCTCTGGTTCAATCCTGTTCCCCCCAAAACACACAGCCAAACCAAAGCTCCTGGCGATTGGTTCAGAGGAGGGCGACTGTAGTGTGCAGTGTCTGAATGGGGAGGTAACTTAGGGACCTTGCCAATCTCCAATGTACTTACTTGGTGGTTCGGCAGGCGCCCTTGTTACTTCATCTGGATTTCAGAAAAGTATCAGGGAAGTCAAGTAAACAGCAGTGCTAAATTAATCACAAAGTACTGTATACATTAAGAAAAAGTGCTGTACAGGCAAGGAAAACGAAAAAAAATAATGGAGGTCAATGATAAAAGAACATTGAGTGAAAAAAAAAAGAATTTGTTGTGGGGAAGAAAATCCAGCAAATATCACTGAACAACCTTTTATCCGTGAAACAAATAATCCGTTTCAATTTATATACAAACGAACGAAACAGAAACCACATTCAATTGTCAATACTACACACATCTGCGGACAATCCATGTGCAACAGAGTACAGGACTGCAACCGACTGGAACTGATCTTCTGCCATAGCTAGCAGTTGTTGTCATCGAAACCGCGTGATCAGGAAGGGTCAGGCCAGGCCACGGCTGCATGCCTGCAATCTGCATTGCATGTGCCAAGATCAGATGGCCCTGCCATTTTTTTGTTTCACGCTAAGGACTTGTTTAGTTCCCAGAATTTGATATCAAAATGCAGATTTAGAGAAGGCAATGTTGTGGTTGGTTCAGACTCCAGAGGGCCATTGTAGTGTGCAAGATTGTCTGAATGGGAAGGTCGTAGCTTAAGGATGAAAGTGTCAGCTTGCCAATCTCTAATCTACATAGTGGCGAGAGATACGCTTGTTTCCTATTCAAGGTCAGATAATATCTCGGTTTTAGAGGTGATGCAAACTGAGGACCTTTGATTCCCTCTTTGTTCTGCCTCTGTCACTAACAAGCTCTAGAAGAGCTGGAGTATCTACAGGCACATCTGCAACCGCAAGGGATACCCTATGATGAGCACTCCCAAGACTATTGGAAGCCTATATGGGGGAACACTACTACAAATTTTTTTTCCCGTAGCGAGGGCAACACAGCCTCGATGGCGGACCTTTTTTTTTGCCTGCTGCGGTAAAAGGGTGCGATTTACCGCAGCAGGCACATTTTGTTTACAGCAGCGGGCACATTTGCCCGCCATTGTAAAGTTTTTTACCACAGTGGGCGTCTTAATATGCCCGCTGCGGTAAATAGCTATTTCCCGCAGCGGACTTTTTAGAAGGCCCACCATGGTAAATCGTTTACTGCAGCGGACAGGTAATAAGGCCCGCTGCGGGAAAAGGGAGGCCCAGCCGGCCCATCGGAAGCCTGTTATCGCTACAGAATATATATATAGCACTTAGTGAACCCTAACTCCCTATCTCCCCTCCTCAGCACGCAGTCACGAGCTCTTCTCTCCCAACTCACGGCGCGCTCTCCCTTTCCCTCTCCCTCTCTCACCCCACTCCCTCTCACTGACTCACAGAGGTCGAGGCATAGCAGGCTGGCTGGACTCGTGGTGGCGGCGCGGCTTGGAGAAGGAGCCGGCCGGAGCCATGGCGGCGGCCTCCAGGCAGCGCGGAGAAGGAGCGGTCCGGAGCCATGGCGGCAGCCTCCAGCGGCGCGGGGCGAGGCCCTGGAGCGGCGCTGTGTCCCTCTCGGCGCATGGTGGAGGCGTCAGCACCCCTCTCCCCAGCGCATGGTGGCGGCCACGGGTGTCTGGATTCGGCCGGCGATGCCTGGATCCGGCCATTGGTGGCGTGGGGCGGCGCAAGGAGGGCGGATCCAGCCAGCGCTGGGCCACGGCGGCGACTTAAGGCTCCAGTGGCCATCCTAGGTCGACCGCAAGTGGATCTGGTGGAGCTACGGGTTCGGCGGTTGCGGGTCCGGCGGGTCCTGCTGTGGAGCTGCGGGTCTGGCAGCGGTGGATCCAGTGGAGCTGTGTGGATCCAGGCGACGGTGGCACGCGGATCCAGCCGGGCGACGGTAGCATGCGGATCCGGCGGTCTAGGGTTTTGGCGCGATCGACGGCGGCGGCTCTTCTTCCCCGGCCAGATCCGTGGTGTGGTGGCGTGCTACTGCGGCGGCGCATGGGGAACGGTCTGGTGTGCTAGGGTTTCGGTTGGTGTGGGCTGGGAACGGGCTCGACGACGGGCTCAGCATGGGCTCGCTGGCGGGCTCATTGATTTTTTTGTTTTTTTGGAACGATTTACTGCAGCGGGTAGGGGTGCCTGCTGTGGAGACGCCGCCATTTACCGTGACTTTTCAATGGTGACGGCAGTGTTTGCCTATTGTGGTAAACTAAATCCGACCATCACAGTAAACAAATTTGTAGTAGTGGAATGACTACACTTCAAAGAAGTTCCATAAATATATTTTTGACACTTTTGAAGCCCATCCGATCTTCAAGTTAACGTGGAAATCGGGTTGCACCCTAAGAATAATTTTTTTTTGCTTCGCTGGGATCGGCTTAACACCAAGACAATGTTGATGTGGGCCTAGCTAGGCCTGCAACCTATCGTAGTGTTACCGAGGAACCTGGTAGGTCCCGCATTGACAAACCCTCAAGCGTCTCAAGATTGAAAACTCTAGGGGTGCTCTTGATCTTCTCTCGGTCTTTATCCTATAGTTCTCTTAAGTCTTGTTTTGAGTTCTTTCTAGAGTGCAAAACTTGAGATGCTCCTCTTTTGGTAGTGCACTCATTGACTGTGGCCGCCCGAGCCTCTTGCTATTTGGAACAAAAAACCGGAGGGTCCTTTTGGTCTTCTGGATTGCTTCAGAGTTCTTTTTTCTATGGTGAGCGCACACTGAATGTAGCCCCAAGCCTTTTGCTGTTTGGGAGACAAAAGCTGGAGGGTCTCTTGAAGGAAAAAAATTTAAAGTCTTCTTTAGTGGTGGTTACTCTACAACGCCTGAGCCTTCTCCGAGTTCTTTTTATTGGAAAGAACTCGGATGAAGGGTCCTTAGTGTACTTGTCTTCAATGATTGTCGTTGTACTGTTGGTGGTTGAGAATTTTACTCTTGTGTCTTCACGGGTTGTACTTTTATTGGATATTCTCTTAGATATGATGTCCTTTGTCTTTTATGGTGTACTGTTTGCCCTATTTGGGTCATGTCCTGTCACATTGTAGATTCACATGTTGCATTGTATCTACATTGAATCGATGCGTCCTTTTATCTTTTTTTTCTCTATGTGTCCTGCCTATAAATACCCTCTTTGTTGGCATACTTGGAATCAGCAAGTTGGAGAATTGCTTGAGTCTTGATATCTTGTAGCTATGAATATGCTAGTCTATGAAACTAAGCAGTCCCCGAGCTTGAGTGCGGTTTTTTGTGAATCTTGTAGCAAAAGGAGGTGGTTTTGTGATCGGGACTAGTGAAAGGTTCTAAAAGGCTATAGAGGGGTGAATAGCCTATAAATTTTTTTGCAAAGCACTAAAACAAAGGATTAGTAATTAAGATGGTGAAGCCCACTAGCACTAGCACAACTAAGCTAAGCAAGCCACCTAAACAATTCTTGCAAGAATAAGCTATGATCTCTATTTACACCAACAAGGCTAAGTCGCTAACTTACTTCTAGTGAGCTAGAACACTACCACTAAAGAACTAAGCTACACTAGAAGTTAAGCTACACAACAAGCACTGTTGTTTTGACCCGGGACCTTGGTACCCGGGGTCGAGACCGAAAGACACAAGCAGGTGAGATGCTCAAAGGACATGTAATCAATTCTCATTACTCTCTTCTGTTACAGCCCACGGAGGGGGACATTTATATACGCCCATAGGCCTTTACATGACGAAACTGCCCTTAGGGTTCCTTCTCATATCCTAAGCATATCATTCGGATCTGCCGGGGCTGTACAGTCTTTATCCAGTGCAGATGGCGGTCTGCTCAACCACCGACAGTAGACACCACCACGTGCCATTGTCGGGTGATTGCCGGATCCCCGTTGGTCCGCCTCATCGCCGGTACCTATACAGAAACGAGTGAAAAGGCAGCAGAACCAGTCTCGTCCGTGAGATCCATCGGCGTAGTCCTCAGCTGATGGGACCAACTCCAATCAGCGAAGCATCTTCGACCGAGCGAAGCTACTTCGGCAGCGCGAAAGACGTTTGCCCTGTCGAAACCGTCCGGCAGGGTACTCGGAAACCGCGGGCTTCGACGGAATGAAGCGCCTTCGACCAGGCGAAACTGCCTCGACGAGGCGGAGGGGTCCGGCCTTGCTGCATCAGCGCCCGAGGCGCTAACCCAGTGGACCATTGGTGGGTTGAATGGCCCTCGTGTAGGCAAAGCTCATTCGCCCTGGGTCGCGTGCCGGCGAGGGGCACGGGGTTAGGGTTAGCAACTCGCTGCCCTCCGCCAACAGTAGCCCCTTGGATTCATGCTGTCAAATCTGGCGCAGTCCACCTTTGCAGCCGAGTCCTTATTTCGATCGCCCCGTACTCATCTGTAATGCCATCCCTGGCGAACGAGCCTTGGTGGAGTGAGGATCTTTCGCTTGGAACTTTTTTGAGTGTTAAAGGGGTATAATGCGTCATGCTTTTGGTAAACTGTAAACAGATTATTTTTAGTTTAATTGATAATAATAATAATAATAATAATAATAATAATAATAATATATTCTTTATTATTATTATTATTTACGTGAATCGACGCCTCGGGAACCAAAATGCCGCAGCCAGCGCCGCCGCTTCGTGTGGGAGGCCTGACAGGCGGCCGCCCCTCTAGTATAAATAGGGGTGACCGGTAAGGGTCACAACGTCATTGTCGCCCATAGCCCTCTTGTGCTCCCGCTCTTTAGTCCTTCGCAAAGTTGCTTTGCTCCCCCCAAGCGCGACCTTCGCCGCAACACTTCGCTCTTCCTTAAGATGAGCCTCTTCTTCTCGATGAAACTGAAGGTTTTCATTGTTTTTGATTGTTGCGCATTTTCGCTCTACGCGTGTTTGTTTCTCATTTTATTTTATTTTACTAGCTTCACTGGGGGTCGACTCTAGGATTTCATTTATGTCTGGGGATTCGGCTACCGAAAGTTCTTCGAGTGGATCTTCTGGTTCCACTGACTCTTCGCGGAGTACAAGCTCTGCTGCTGTTTCACATTCGAAACCTATTGATCAGGCTACAGAGAACTCTTCTAACAAAACCGTTTCGATTGGTGGGGGAAACAAAAATGCTTCTCCCGCACAATCTGCTAGGTCCGCAGAAATCCGGCGAGGTGCCGGATCTTGCGTGACTGCTCAAACAATTATGGCTTCTACCTCTCGTGGCGCAGGCGCCGCACTTGGTGCTGAGGCTGAAATTTTGACCGCACAAACCGCGGGGGCGCACCCCGAAGCAGTTGAAGTAGAGGTCGAAGGCGTCGATGAATCTGGTCCTGCAGAGCCTGGTTACCCTTCGACTTATTACCTTGGTCATAGTTTGACACGGGAGGAAGACCTTGATAAGATGGTGGAAGATGGCTTGATGAGTTATGACACTCATCTCCTTTGCCGGATATCGGAGTGTGAAAGGGTTCCAGAGCCTCAGCCCAATGAAGTGATTGTCTCCGCGACTTTTTCATTGCCGGGTTTCGCTACCCGTGCGAGAATTTTGTTAGCGAAGTTTTGCTCCATTACAATCTGCAAATCCATCACCTAACTCTGAATGCTTTCGCACAGTTGGGGGTTTTTATGATGTCGTTAAAGATGATGGGGTGCAAGCTTAGCTTGGAGACGTTCGTTCGGTACTGTGCTGCTTAGATCAAGGCGAATATCCTTGTTGACCGAAGGACAGAGCAAGATGTGAGGCTGGAATTTTGTTCATATAACTTTGTTCTGGTTACTGGGCGAGGGTCTGTCAGAATTGTGCCAGCTTATCGAAATAAGTGGGCAGATTGGAAGTCACATTGGTTCTACCTTTGCGTTTGCTCCGATGAGGAGGTGTCGGCTGCGCTGGAGAACGGTTTGGAGAAAGCTCATGCTTTAGTTTCGCTTCTGACTCCCCTTGATGATATTCACAAACTAGAGCACGAAGAGGGTACTGACTCTGACATTGCTGCCGCCGATGCATTCGCTCTGACTTCCTGTTGGCAAATCAGCCGAGATCTCATGGAAGAATGGATTGCCATTGGCGGGACCCCGTTTGAACCGTCTTTTCGGTTTGACGCTTTCGAAGTGCGTAATCGATACAAGGGGCTGGTTCTTCACCTTTGACGGCCCGATCACTATGGCGAAGACAAGGAATATGTCAAAGACATTGAGTCAGAGGCAATGAAGGTTCTCGGCAAGTACGAGCCTAAAGAGAGAGAGGCGCATACCCGTGCTCTGAATGGGCAAAAGCGAGTGAACCGAGCGTTTTATTCCATGGGGGTTACATATGGCCCTCATGTGGATCTGTCCGCTAGTTCTTCAAAAGTGCCGAACACTTCTACTCATGGTAGAGGCGGTCGATGCGCTCGCCAAGGGACCCGTGGGGGTAGAGGTGGAAGGCAGGCCGAAACCACTTCGCGTCAGCGAAGTACCCTCGCTCTCGAAAGTTGCAAGCGCAAGGTGTAGCAGGCAAGGGAGCCGTTAGATGTGCAGGTAGGGTGCGATCTGGCTAAGGCCATTCACCTTACCAAGAAAATTGTACTGGGAAAAACTCGTCGATGGGGGATGACCCTGGATGAGACGGTTGTTCTTTTTTCATTAGGTTAGGTCCTTTATCTACTGTTCAATGTTTTACTTCTGACACATTGCTTGTTTTGTTTTGAAGGTGTCCGAGAGCTCTTCGGCCTCCGAGATGGGGAAAGGTAGAGTTGTTGATCCTCGTGCCAATTTCGGCGGTGGTGGGGCGCCTTCGATTAGCGATCTTCCGCCCACTGGTCAGAAGAGACCGGCGTGAACATCTGGCAACCCGGCGACTCCCGTGGCCTCAAAACGGTTTAAGACCACCACCACTACTGCCAGCAACCCCCAACCCATAGCAGCGAAACCGTTGTCACAGGTGCCTCCATCTTCGCGGCCCGATGACACCGGAAAAGGGGTTCGTGGTAAGTCCCGGAGTCCCGGTTCTTTCACGAATCCCAATATATTACGCGGGGGATGGCTCGAGGTTTCCTCTTTGGACATGGGGCTCTTGAACTCGAGTCCTGCATGGGAGACTATGGCGAAATGCGTGTTTATTCGGATGGTAGTTTGCCGGATGAATTGAGCCCCGCTCGGGAGGGATCTTACAGAATTGCTCGATCTTTAGGGGCCGAATCCAACGCTCGCGTGGTGGCAAACGTTAACTATTTGGAGGCTGGACTTCTCCCAAGCCACGATGGTCTTAACTTCGCGGAACAATGCAGCGGGGCCTATGTTGTTCCGGGAGCTGAGCATGATCTGGTTTCTGCGCCAGGCACGGAGATCTTGGATGCTCTTAATTTTCATGATGTCAACGTGAGTTTCTGATTCTTGTGTAGTTTTGCTATCATACCTTTTGACTATTTTTTGCTTGCTTTATTAATGAGAGTTCATTTTGATGCAGTCTACCATCCTTGTTCGCACTGTTGCTAAGAAGTAGGTGATTAGGGACAAGTTTTTCGTCGACAAGCTGCAAGCAAGCACTACTAAAATCACGGACCTTGAGAAGGAGAATGTCGCGCTCAAGAGTCAGCTTGCCGCTACCGAAGATCAAGCGACGAAGGCGAAGAACGAGGTGAAGTTGCTTCGACAAAGTGAGAAGGATGAGCGCAAAAAGGTTGCTGGCTTGATCCAAAAGGTGGTGAACTCATATGAGCAGCTGCTACTTGGTGTTGGCGAAGAGGCTAAAGTGCAAGAGGGCGTGCCTATTGATGACTCTTTGACCTAGCTTGCTTCAGAGCTGGATGCCTTTGGAGACCACATGGCCACTGGGCGTGATTACGCTTCGCTGGAGTCCTTGAGGGCATTCTGTCAAGGCCTGTTGGAAGAGGGATGTGACCATTTTTTGAAGGATAAGGTGCAACAGCCTCACTATTACTGGGAGACTGCCGAAGGGCCCAATGTCGCTGCTGTCAAATTCTATGAAAGCTACTGGCTAGCTGGGGTCGCTTTCTTGCGCTTCTTCGTGTAGCATTGAGCCGCATGAGCGTGAGTTGTCTGCTTAACCACTATTTGTTTTAATGCCTTTTTGTATTACCTAATTGTTGGTTTTTCGATTCGCTATAAACGCCTGAGGAGGCCGCTTCGATCAAGGCCAAGGTGATGACTGTTGACACCAGAAGTGGCAAACGGATATACCGCAAGCGTATGGTAGTCAATGTAGCCTTCACCGGGAGTATTCCAGGTATCGTGATTTCCACGGGGAACGTGAAGTGAACTAACTAGGATCAAGGTCGTCCGGTGATGAAACAAAGGGTCTAGGATAATGGGATAGAGAGGTCTAACTAGTATTAATATCTGGTCTTGGTTTTCTAAGTATAGTTGAGGTTCTCACCTCTCACTTACTGGGGGCGATAGACGAAAAGGTAGGAGACAGAACCCCTACCAAGGCGCCTACCCTACTCAGCCCCGCTCTCACAATGTTCACTTGCCTAACAACACATACAAGGAACTTTCTGCCTAGCGAGGACTGTCACTCTCGCGCTAGGTGTCTTGCAGTGCGACAAGCAGCTCACACTAGCAAGATGTCGTCTAGACACCACGTCTACACTAATCTTGCTACTCTAAGCTAAGCCTTAGGCTAAGAGTCTCAATTAAGATAGTGTGCCAAGTAAAATGATTCTTATACTTAAAGTACTAGACCAGAATATTAAATACTAGAAGGACTCAGATGTAAGACTTACAGAAGACTCACATCTGCTGAGGCGCTCCTCGAAGAAGACTCCCGACAGGCCGGGACTCCTCCTTGGAAGCTCCTCACTCTCTTCCAACTAACATAGCTAGGATACTAGAGAGTGGCTTTCTCCTAAGTTTCATTCTAAAGTGAGGGCCTATGGGGGGTATTTATAGGGGGAGATTATGTAGGGGCTACTCCAGCGCCACGTCATCAATCCGTGTGCCTCCCATCCTCCACCGTTGGATGAACCGACCTTCCAACCGCCTTAGGATCAAGGATGGAGCATTTCCATCACATGTTCAACATGAGGAAGGCGATGGAGTGCCAACCGACCTGGTTGGGCACCAGGTGGGGGTCGGCCGACCCCCCAAATGATAGGTGGGCCCGGCCTCCATCTCCTGGTTGGATGCTGAAGTCGGTGGTAGGCAGCTCAGCTTGGAATCCCACAACAAGGGGGGTCGGCCGACCCCTTCCCAGCAGGTGGGCCCCACCTAGGTGCTCCAGGGGGTGTCCCCACTTGTATTGTGAAGTGGCTTAATCAACTCCTTTTGTTTAGTCACGTTGCACTCTTATTTGTGGGCCCATGGATCTATATGAAGTGATCTTCCACCGTTGAGAGAAAAGATAAGTTGATCTGATGGTGGAAATGGACTCCTAGGACCTTGACATGGATCATGCTCAAAGCTCATGCTGGGAAGCCTCAAAGTGGGGGTCGGCCGACCCCCCTTTGGTGGGACCAGGGGTCCATCTTTTGCCAGTGGCTTCCTCATGCAGTTCTAAGCACAATGTGAAGTTGGTTTGTCATTTGGCCAAACTTGGTTTGTTGCCCAATCTTCATATAGAGCTTCCGGACACAGAAAAGTACCTACTTTGAGTGCCTGCAACCAAATAATGACAAGTACATGTGGAACCAAGTTATTTGTACCTAAGTCACTATGTGTTTGGTGGTTTCCTTCCCGAATGAATGTTTTGTTGACGATTTTGATGGGGTAAAAACATGGTATAACTACTGTCAACAAGATCCCCCACACTTAAGTCTTTGCTTGTCCTCGAGCAAAGGTTAGAGAGAATGATAACCTATGATTATGACATCTTTAAGATATTAGCGAACAAAGCTATATTCAAGACATATCTTATACTAGTGGGTTATATGGTACTGTCTAGCATATATCCTTCAGATGTTAAAAAATGGAACAGTTCTCAAAGCAAAGTCATCTTTCCATTTTTCATATCCTTAGTACTTAGAGTTTTTGATAATGGTTTTAAAAGAAAGCACATACTTCATTCTTACTCCTCAAATAGTACTCTCAAATCACTCAGTAAGTGTATGATTCCTTACCAAGGCATAGCATAAGATTG
>DXKC01003720.1:0-10286 GCA_031170775.1 Cymbopogon citratus
TTCAGTAAGCCGGCAAACCATGCAGCAATCAAATTAGCAAAGCAAAGGCCCTCAGAATAAGACCACCCGTAGGGAAATCCGTCGAAGCAAGTCTTCTGACGGCGCTGGCGACTTCCGGCTCAGCTGCGGGCGCCGCCTGCGGGCTTCGAGTACTGGCGGCGAGGCCGGACTGCGGGCCACGTCCAAGTCGTCGGGGTGCGCGGTGAGGACGGTGCGGAGCGCGGCTTCAGCGGAGTCGCGGGGGTCGGAGGGCGGCGGCGCGGGAACACGGGATGCGGGAGGCGACGGCGGGGCGGGCGGCGTTTGCGACTGTCTGACTGACTGAGCGTAGAGTAGCCGACTGTGCTGTGCGAGCGAGCGGGGGGCGTCGGCTGGCTGTGACGTCAGCGCTACGAGGCCTGTCGGACTTCCAGAGGCCGACAGGTCCCATATCTCACTTTATTAAATATAAATAGCTTTCAGTTTGCAGGTAATTCTTAAAAAAATAATATGTTTCCATATCTTAAATTTTTATCTAACAGTTTCCAGTTTGTGATTGATGATCATTAAAAATAGGAAAAATTGCCTGTGGGACATCGTCAATGCTCAAAATTGGTTAGTGCACACCTCCACTTTCAAAATTGGTTGATGAACACTAGAAGTGGAGCACATTTTGCTGTCGGACACTAGAGTTTTCAGCAAATGAATTTGAGTAAAAAATATTTGCTGAAAGACACTCTCAGCAGTAAAATATGCTCCATTTCTAGGGTTCCTCAGCCAATTTCGAAAATAGCACCAGCAAATGTTCTCCACTTCCAGTGTCCTGTAGCCAATTGTCTCTTAAAAATAATATTTAAAAAAAAAACACAACAGACAAGCGGGGAAGAAAGCGTGGAAAGTTTTGGCAGTGGAATCGGCTGCAAGCCTGAAGACAAACAGCAAGCAATCGCATGGCAGTGGGCAGTGGCTACCAACCAGCTTCAGGTTCAGGTTCAGGCAGCGAAGCACTTGGAGTGGGAGGTGAACAAGCATTTTCGGCATCGATAACATTGCTCGGGGTCCGGATCTCAAGTGGCAATAGGGCGATCTAACCAAGCACAGGCGTTACATTACAAATGCCTAATAGTAACTCAACCAACAAGAACAGAGTGAACCAAGAGGAAATTATTCTAACACAAACGATGATGGAGCATGCTCTGGATGAGTCTCCTCTGCAGTGAGTCTGACTCAACTGTAGGGAGACCTTTCCACATGCTCTTATTACGCCAAAACGCCTGGATTTGCCCTTATAATTGGAATGCTCGCGGCGCCCTCTCATAGCAAGCTGTTCTTGTATGCCTGCCACCCTTGCAAGCGGTACTCCCATGCCGTCTTCATAGGATCGCTCGCCTTAATAATCCCGCGTCCAACTATGATAATGTCGCTGCCCCTGTAGTTTATCACCTGCATTGCAAATCCATGATATATCAGGGAATGGTAATGTTAGCAGGGGAAGAATGTACTCTTTGTCAAAAACGCTGAAGGCAAGAAATTCCAACTGAAGCATATATCTTGATTTCAACTTTTCGAAAGGGGAATAGTCTCACAGCAGCAACATTTGCCCATGCTACAATATATGTATATTCCCACATGGCAAAGTAAAATTTTACAGATTTTGGTACTAAGCAATATGCAAAGTACAATTTTGGTACTAAGCAAAATGACAGATTTTGAATGGCTGTGGCCATTAATGATATAAATATATTCCCACATGGCCAAATGACAAATTGTACAGTGTAGTATGTTACCAAATTCAAATTTTGATGTGCCCGTATTACCTAAAAGCTCTAGGATGTATGAATAAACACCAAAATTCCAATTGCCACACAAACAGACTACAGGCAGGTGTACTTACAGACTCAGGAGTGTTGTACTGTTGCCCAAGATCATCTCCTCCAGCAACCATCTGGACTCCAGGTGTGGCATGGATAAACGCCGGGCTTGATGGTTTTACTGACCAAGATTCAGGATTTACTGAGATAAATCCCATCACAAAGTCAGAATGTTGCTCAGCAATCTTTACAGCAGCAGCAGTGTAATCTCCATGAGCAAGGTTGCCAGCAGAGCTCATCTCAGCGAGCAGAAGTAGCCCTCTTCCTTTAGGCAAACCCTTCAAGGCCAGAATACAACAGTTGGTGTGAGTACCATGATTCATCAGCTATTGTTATATGTAACAGTAACTTATTCAAGTCATTAATAGTTACAGAAAGTATAAGATACCTTTAACTTCAAACCATCTACGATTCCAGGTCCAGGTACTATATGCGCATTAACAATATCGGCCCAGTCCAATATGCGGAATATTCCTCTGAACCAAAGCAGGAAAAAATTATAGCGCACAAATATAAAGATGCAACATACAAGGGAGCATGTAGATAGTGAAGTTCCTTTCTCACCCTTCATATTGCATGGTCACTGTATTTCCAATGTCAGCAAACTTGCGGTCTTCGAAGATCAAGAAGTTGTGCTTCTCAGCAATCTTCAACAAAATGTTAGGAATCAATTAAATAGGAGGCGTGTAAAAGGCAATTCAGGTAATGATTTAAGCATCTTCAATAGCAACATCTCAATGTTATGACAGAAATCAATTCTGGTAGTTTATCAAACAAGCAAAGTATGGTTTAGGAAATTCTGACATTATCTTGGTATAGGTAGACTGTTCCCAAAGTGAAAGTATTAAAGGAATATGGAAACCATGACAGAGGGACACTGAATGGATCAAAGAAACTTCTTTTTTCTAGAACAGCGCAGGAGAACTGCGCGTTGTTCATTAAGATAGAAAGAAAGTTACATGCGTCAAAGAGACCCAACCCACACACACCACCCCTCTAGAAACAAGGCTACAGGCTCGCCACAAAAATGTTTAAGACGACCAGAAACTACCAAGCCTTACGCTCCAGAAGGCAGCGACCTGATGACAAGCTCCTGAAGTTTGGTGGCACCAGCCATGCACCAAAGCCCCCCTTCCAAGTTAACAGCCCTAATGATCTCCTGAATGTTCGGCCTCAAAAGAAACTTCTAATCACAGCAAAAAATGGAACATACTCCCTCCGTTCCAAATTATAGTTCACTTTGGCTTTGTCCTAAGTCAAAGTTATCTAACTTTGACTAGTTTTTAGAAGAAAAACAACATATTAGCATCTACTGAGTTCAAATAAACGCAATACATGTTTAATGAAGAATTTATGAAACTAATTAGATATAATATAATCTTGGTCAAAGTTAGAGAAGTTTAGGACAAATCCAAAATGAACTATAATTTGGAACGGAGGAGTACTACCTAATACATACAACTGTATCATCAGAGACACTGTATTCTGCTGATAGTTGCTTTGATACTTTGGCCAGCCAGTGGCCCAAGGTGCAAGTACAACCAGGCGACTAGGCGGGCCACCTAAATTTGCACATATATACTAGCACATGTACATATGAGACACAAGACACTCAAATAGGCCACTATCCCAACGCATGGGCGGAGCTAGGAACGGTGCTAGGGGGGCTGTTAGCACCAGTCTGGCCCAAAGAAATGCCACTATTGGCTAAGAGCTCAAAGTCATGCCACGAACGAAGGCTTAGCACTCTCCCGAGCACATCTCCACTTGCAAAGCACCCTTCCTTGCTCTTTCATAGCTCCACACCTCCGCCCCACTCCCACTCAAGCCAGTAGCCTATTTAAGCCATCAGCTACCTCCTAATAGGCCAATATCACAAGGTGCCTCACCACCTCCTATTGCATGCACAACTCCCAACAAGATGAGGATATCTTTAAAGATGAATAAATAAAAAACTAGAGGGCAAGGAGAACCAAATATACCCCCGCCCCCAACACACACAAGCGCACAGTTGCACACACGGAATGCGCGAATGATGGCAACTGTTCCTAATCTAGGAAAAAATGCATGCTGTGTACTCAAGGATACTGAATGCACAGATGCAGGCTAGGTGAAATCATCACAACAATGACTTTGCTAGACATAAAAGAACATACATCTGTTGTTTTATTAAAAACAAAAGAAGAAGAAAAATAGAACCCAACTTAAGATATGGATCGGAGCTATCATGTAGCATACGATTGAAATGAAAGTATGAAACACAAAAGCAACATGAGCAAAAAACAATATAGTATCATGAGAACACATACCGAGCGGAGCTTAGAGCCAAAATCTGGTGTAAAATCAGATAATATATCCACATGGGTTTTCAACATACAAATTTGAGGGCCGACCTGCAAAACAGTTTGATAATAGTGTAAGTATAAGTAAATGTACATATCAAATCCGGGATTCATTCTTCCAAAAGACGTGAGAAATGAGAACAAGGACAAAACTGGTTTACTATTAAGTACTACTTTCACTATTTTTAGCAAATTCAAAAGGCATGCAAGCAGACAGAATATGCTGTGATATTGTATTGAGTAATGACTGAATCGGGACACACTATTCACAGACCAAATGTTGAAGACATATGGCCTACATTCACTTCTCACTATTTTCACATACCTAAACTTAAAAGGTTAAGTTATTAACAGATCAAGAGCTTATGTGAGTGCCTATTGCACAGTACTACACAAGGCCACACTGCCAGATTTGTGTTGCACCTATAAATTGCATCCCTACTTAGTGCAGAGGGCAGAGGTTACCTCCATTATCTAAATTTTTTGATAACATATTGACAAGCTAGCTAATTATACGCATCCAAGAGTAAAGTCATGTTGGTCTATTCGATTAAGTCCTTAATAAGTCTTAAATAAGCCCTCTACCAACCAACATCAGAAGCCCAAAACTAGTACAAAATAAAGCAATACGCTCCTACCTTGTCAGCCAGCTCAAGTAGTTCCTTTGCTGTCCCAACATCAGCAGCGACACACAGGTTGGTCTGCTTGGCCTCCATCATCTCAAAGAGCTTCTTCCCCATAGGGTTGGCGGCCAGTTTCGCCCTCTCCGAATATGGCTTCCTGAGCACCCTGGGTTTCACAGGCGACGCCCCCGGGACTGCCACCTTCCTGTTGGCGTCGAGGAACTGCCTCACCTCCTGCGCCTTCTCCTCGGTCACCTTCCCGTGCTTCAACAGCACGGCGAGCACCTCGGTGAGGGTCATGAGCGAGTGGAGCGTGATCCCATTCGCGGCGAGGTTCTCCCTCCCGCCCTGCTCGCGGTCGACAACGACGACGGCGTCGGCGACGACGAGCCCCTCGGCGCGGAGCGGGGCGGCGGTCTCGAGCACGGAGGCGCCGCTGGTGACGAGGTCCTCGATGATGAGGACGGTGTCCCCGGGCTGGAAGGAGCCCTCGATGGACTTGGCGGTGCCGTGGGCCTTGACCTCCTTGCGGCGCATGAGCATGGGGATGGAGCGGTCGACGGAGAGGACGGCGGCGATGGGGAGCGCGGTGTAGGGAACACCGCAGACGAGGCCGTAGGGGCGCGTGGCCGGGAGCGCGTGGAGGAGCGAGGCGACGGCGGAGAGCAGGCGCGGGTGGGAGACGAGCGCGCGGAGGTCCAGGTAGATGGGCGAGGTGATGCCGGACTTGAGCACGAAGGAGCCGAACTTCACCGCCTCGATGGCGTGCAGGTCCAGGATCAGCGACTCCAGCGCCGCGGCGTCCATGGCCGCCTAGGGTTTTTCGCGGCGGCGGCGGGTCCGGGGTTTTGGGACTGAGGTGTGGCTGGCTGGCGAGACTCGAGAGCAAACCGAGACAGGCAGGCGGCGGCGGCGGCGGCGGTGGCGGCTTTATGGCGGCGCAAGAGCAACGCCTGGGGGAAGTGAATGGGTGATTGATGCCGCGCGTTAGGAGCTTTGGATGGACGGACAGGATGAGAGGATGCCCCACAGACGTTGCAGAGAGAAGAAATTGTACCCGTAGAAAACGCATTTGAGGCCTCATTCTCTTCACGTCAAATTCCAAATTTTTCCACTCTCTGTCACATCAATTTTTGGCTGCTTGTATGGAGCATTAAATGTAGGTAAAAAAATAACTAATTACACAGTTTAATTAAAAATCACGAGATGAATTTTTTGAGCCTCGTTGGTCCACGATTGATCAATATTTGTCAAATAAGACGAAAGTGGTACTATTCATTGGGTTATAATTTTTTACAAAGAGAATAAGGCCTGAACCCGTTTCTAGTGGGTTGTGAGTCATTTTTCTCTGTCAGTGAATTTTGCATCTGAACAAATGAATTTGCCAATTTCGCTAAATGAAGTTTCTTTCGGGGGAAAAATATCACGTGAAGACAGTGGTGAAATCTTTGTTAGTTTGTTTGATGAGAGCATCTGGTGGATTATCTTAAGTTAGCATCAGAAAGGGACAGCTGCCATCGGTGATGTTGACGCTGAAACTATGGCAGAAACCCCGCGGATTATTCCAAACACTTGCAACAAATGCTCCATAGACCATAGATAGCTCAGAGAACTGTAAAATGCAGATGCCTAGCGCAGGCATCAGGCCGTCAGATAATATATTAGGCTCGCATTTCAACAGGAATGGGGCTGGTATATCTTGTTTCGTTTGTCCACATACGACACAGAAACGTCATTCCCAATTCGTTCTGTAGTATTTCAGTTTTCAGTATTTGCATCAGTTCAGATGGTTGTCACAAACACAGAGGCTAACAAAGTACACAACCAAGTGAAGCTGGACTTTTACCGAACAAGCCTGAATCCCCTGAAACCAAAGCAGGGCCGTGCTAAAATGGCCTTCACTTCTCACTCCCCTGGACAAATCACAACTCACATCCTATAATATTTCCCAGCTTTACAGATACAATCCACACATGGAAACCTCAACGCATGGTTGAATTCTGGTCTCATGGACTGTACCGAAGTTGTTCTCTGTGATGTGATCGAGCAGCCTCATTCTGCAGGCACAGCTATTGAGTGAGAGGGACGCACTCCAGCTCCATTTCAAGTTGGCCACGCTCGACATTCTGAAGCCTGACATTGACCACCTGCTTCACCTTGCCGTTGACAACGGAGATGGTGCTGTCCCTCGGGATCCAGATGCCATCTTTCGCCATCCATTTGTTAAGCTGCGCGGTGTCTGCGATGGCCGAGTTCTCGTAGGCTTTGGCTGCGGCAACCAGCGGCTGGATGTTGATCTCAGCCTCCCCCATCCGGTCATCAGTAGTGAACGTGTCCTTGTCGTACACTTGCTGACAGGAGGTTTCAAGCACGTAAGGCTGGTAGCCAAAGTAATTAAGCACATCTGATAAAATCTTCTGTGCACCTTAAACCTTAATTAAGAGAAGCAATGACAGTACGTACCAGTTTAAGCAGCGGTATCGGGTCAGGTATCGAGAGCATGAGCCTTTCATTCCATACAGGATTTAGGCTGCTCTTTACCACCTTTGTTTTCATTGTCTGCATAGGTGAAAAGAAGCAACCAGGAGTCATGAAACAGAAAAAAGCTTCGCATATCTCTAGGATGCATTTTTTTGGGTGAATTTGGGAATTTCTTACCTGGTGTCCAAGGTTAAGAATGACATAAGGATCGCTTGACATGACATCACGGATAGCTAGATTTGTGCCTCTTATGACGTCAACCTTAATCAACCCAACAAATTCTACCATACCCACCTCGATCTATAAGATAGCAAAGAGTCAAATAGCTTTCAACATTTAAAGAAGACAAAAGACAACTGTGTGAATTTTTGGAACAATGCAATCGTACTGTTTTCTTTACTGTTTTGGACTCATGTTCTTTTCTCCTCCAGCTGTTCCTGAATGACAGGCCTAAACCATGTCGGTTTGAACTAGTACTATGCTGCTGGTGATTATGTTTGTCATTGCGTCGCCGAGGGCATGAAAGTTGGGTGTTAGTCAAAAACTGTTGTGCCTCGTATTTTCGCCTGCACATATATGCAGATAAGAAGGCGGAAAATCATTTATCTGGCAATTGTATATAAATAAAGAAACCTGCCATGCAAATGTGTCAAGAAAGACATCAAAAGATTGAAATTAACGTCTACCTAATAAAATCATTGCGCTCCTCTGCTGAACAATCTTGCTTTGGCTTCGTGCAGTTTTCAGGCACAAATGCCTCATATATCATGTTTACTGCAGCATTCCCACCTGAATCGGCTAAAATGTCAACTTGCTCATCTGCCCACTCATCTAGCTTCGCTGAAACCACCTGAAATAGACAGATTTCTGGTCAACCCCGAACAGTGAATATTCGGAACACTAAAATAAGGTAGATTTGAGCATGCTCTAGCTCTCAGCTTCTCACTGAACTCGAGTCATTCATGGTAACAACCGTGTTGGGAAGACATTTCACAGGACTAATTCATGTGCATTATCTATTTAGTGTTAACAACACATCCAATAGTCATTCATATGAACAAAATAAATCTAACAAATAATGAACATGAAAGATCGAATACCAAAAACAAATGGCTAGTGTAAACTGGTATGTGCTTCAAAGGTCAAAATAGAACACGTTAAGACATGTCTTACCTTGGATATATGTACTCCAAGACTTCTATGAGCTCCTGAACACTTGATGCAAATGAAAACACCAAAAGTCAATGACCTGCAACAGAAAAAAAAAACATTGGATGAAATAGTAACATGCAGTATGCAGGTTGTTCACTGTGTTGATAAAAGAAAAGATATGTCTACCATAAAAAGACCTGTAACATGAGACAATTGTCACATGAACCTATGTGAATAAAAAATGGCCTAGTGGAGATGGGTACCCAAGTTTGTATTTTTAGTGTTTTCAGCTCAGGTTCAGTAAAGCGGAGGGACATGTAATCCAATCAGTGCTTCTTTCATACCAACCAACATATGGTATTTTTTTATTTTCAAAATAATGCATGGATAAAAAGAAATGCCACAACACAAAAAAAAAAGTATCAGTAGCATCGATGGCTACTTACACCCATTTTGGATCTGGAGCACCACAATCAGCGCAAGATCTGTTTGCTGGTTGGTTCAGAAGATGGTCTAACCTCTCAGCTGCCTTAAAGGGACCTGTTAGCAATCATGGAAGCACATAAGCTCAATAGTATTTTTGAGAACACACGGATTCACTCAATATGACAATCGGAAGATTTATATGCAACAAATTTACTAGTTTTCATGTAGCGGCAGGAGGCCTGGCCAGCTTAGTCAAGATGATTATTTTTCTTGATTTAGTAAATATATAGCCAAAATAAAATAAACTTGCAGATTCTTTAAGATAAAAACTAAGCCTAGCATAGTTGGTGTGTGGATTCGCAACTAGGCCACTCAAGTTTGCGTCTTGATCAAGACGAAATTTTAATGCTTATTTCTTATAGAGCCGACTAGTTCATCCTTGGTTGATCTAGTTTTTGCTTATGATTAATAGCAATATTTCTTCTTTATACTCAAGGTGTGCTAATTATGCTAATAAAAAATAAGATTAAAAAGAAGGGCTGAAGTTTCATTATGATAGAGAAGCATCCAGATTAATGCTAAAACTTGAAATTCTGAAGTTTTCTATTCATTAATGGAATTGCAAATTCTGAAGAGTTTTATTCACTAATGGAATTGCAAACTATATCCATTGGATAAAAAAAAGTTATAATTGCAATTAAAGACAGGGTAGGATCTAGGTTTATCCAAAGCAAAGAATGCAGGCTTACAATTTACAAAGGGAGGAATATAGAGATAGGAGCAGTACATGTAGCAAAACCTTGATTACTGCATTGATCATCAGCATCTGCCTTGGTTGGCATTCCACAGACTTTGGAGCCTTGGTAATCGGCATGGTCGGTAACATCCATCTGCTTGGCCTCTATCCCACATACTTTGAAGCCTTGGCAATCACCTTGGTCACAACCATTAGCATCCGTCTTGGTTGCCACCCCACATACTTTGGAGCCTTTGTGGTCACCTTGGTCATTGGTATCCATCTTGTTGGTTGTCAATCGACAGGCTTTCAAACCTTGACAAATGCCATCCTCACTAGCTTCCAATCCACAGGCTTTCAAACCTTGACGGACGGGGTGGTCATTATCCATCTTGCCTGGCAATTCACAAGCTTTGTATGGCAATTCGCAGGCTTTTGAACATTGACGATCGGCATGGTCGTTGTCCATCTTGGCTGTGAATTCGCAGGCTTTCGGACCTTGGCGGTCGCTATGGTCACTAGAATCCATCCTGGTTTGCATTGCGCACGCTTTCCTGGAAGAGGAAAAATTGTTGTACAAGTTTCTGAAATAGTAATTAATAACCAAATTAGATGCACGACATGGCAACCGCGCGCAATAACGATTCATGTCCAGTTGCGAAATCGGGAATGCAAT
>DXKC01003725.1:0-15179 GCA_031170775.1 Cymbopogon citratus
TAGAAGTAGAGTACTTGCTTTGCTTATCTTGTGTAGTTAAGTAAAGTTGAGCTCTTGTGGTTAGACTTATGTAGCCTTGTCCTTGAGCATCTAGTAAGCTTAGGTTGGCTTTGTGTTTTTGCTCATTAGATTTGTGTAGGTGCTCCCCTGGTGTGAAAAGTACTAGTTGCTTAGGTTTGAGTGACCTTGCAAGCTAGAATTGTTTAGGAGAGCACTAGCTAGATTGGCACCTTGCTTTCTTTTTGGGATCTTTTACAAGGTGCATCTATAGTCATAGTTAGAGGGGTGAAGTCTTGGCTAGTGTTGACGGTCCTTAACCATCAATTTTAATTATCAACAAAGATCCAACCAGGGCTAAAATGATCATCACCATAGACTTAGGGGGTTTATAACTGACAATTTCTATGAGTTTTGGTGAATGTCTATTTCTGTAGGGGGATATCAGAAAACAACCAAGGATGGCCCACATGTCAGATTTACATAGAGAGAATCAACGCTACAACCACTTTTCTGTAATCAGGAAGGTTTGGGAAGACCCTGGACCGAAGCGGAGGCCGAGCCGCCACGGTGGCAGGGCGCCCACCCTAGAATTTAGGGCGCCTGCCCTAGCCTGGCAGCCAATCAAGCTGAGTCTCACGGATCATGCTCCCACCGCCTTTGAGATGTAATAAAAGCTGTTCATTAAGGTCGGTTTAATCCAAGGGCTACGGTTCATCCTTGGGGGCTATATAAACAGAGCCCCTGACCCCAGGGGGAGTCATCTATCTAAAGAGAAGATCATTAGAAGAAGCCATCAGCAGAGTTAGGGTTTCTCTCCACCAGAGAATTAGAATAGCTACTCCTAGTCTTCAAGTTCTACATAGGTTTAGACTAGATAGAGAAGAGTCGGGCGCTTGTGTCCGGAGCTTCAGATCATTCGTCTACAAGTTTGGTACTATCTTGTATCTTTCTTCACTACTTTATTCTAAATATCATTATGTCTTTAATTATTAAGTTCCTAGTTTGCTCTAGCTCTTTATTTGATATAGCTATGATTGATAATGAGTTCATGTATATGTTTGCAAAGCGCTTAGCTCTCTTCACGGGAGGGTTAAGTGGTAGAATACATGTAAACATGGTGTTTAGATGTAGTTTACCTGCAAATGCACCCTATTGGATGGGTCGTGTGATAGATCGTGGGAATGATAGTCCTGTTGAGTCCTCTGTATTCCATCCTCCATCAATAGGACTAGCAGAACCAAGTATTGCCTGGTTAGTCCTGCTATGTCTTGGCTTTCCATGTGATATTCCTTATATATGAATAAAGAGTCTTTTATACTATAGATGATAATGTAAGCTCTAGAGTAGATGAATGACATATTAATTAGAACTACATAGAGGCTTAATCTCTAGACTAATCAGACGTCTACCTACTAATATGATGAGTAGTCTATCTCTAAACTCTGCGTGTGAACCCTATGAGCTTTATAATTCACTTTCCTTTTAATTATGGCTTATTTCACTGTCTTGGCAAGTGACTATATGACTGAGGTGTCTCATAAGTAGTCATGTGTGCAAGTTTATATCAGGTTTAAGTCCTTAGTTCTTTCCCTTGAGCTAAATATAAATAATGATACTTGAAATACTTCTCGGTTGAAATGCTGCAATGGTAATTTATCTGTGCGCTTGCAGATCCCATATTTTATCTAAAGGAGCTAGCAGTTATTTTTACCACATTCATTAGTATCATGTTAGGACTGTGACAACCTAACTTAAGTGATGATAAGAAATGTCAACAGCTAGACCGATAGTTTTAATTCCACACTTTGTTCGGTTAGCCGGAGCAATTAGTTTTAGAAAGGACTATTCACCCCCCTCTAGTCCGCCATCTCGACCTTTCACATGCTCACCCACCTCTTGCCATAACAAGAACACTGACATTCCGCTTTCCAGCACAGCACCATTAAAACTCAACAAAATAAAACGCATCTAGTTGCAATGATGCTGAAACAAGAAAGCGCAACCTCACGATCAAATCACGCCGGCAGTTGATTAATCAGCAAGCTTTCAAAGTTAAGCACCAACAGAGCAACGCCAAAGCACCACAACACTATTGATGCTGAACCACGAAAGCCGGCTGAGCAACCAAACCCATTCCAACACCAAGACAACCCGGTGTCACCTCAGGGGCAACCCCAATAGCAGCAGCATCAACATCATCAAAAACTAGGACATGCCATTGGGGTAGAACCTGAGGTGAAACGCATTGTCTAAACACTTTCACTGGCCCAGAATCTTCCAGTTGATATTTCACAGGAGACAGTTCCACCTTTTGCAATTTGATCCAGAAGGGTCCACATCACAGTCAAATAGCGACAAAAACAAACCCTTCTAGATCAAATAAGCGAAAGGCAGAACATAGCTGCTACTGGAAAAGAACCAGAGGCAAAACATACCGTCTAACACACTCATCGACAGCGTTGACTCCGAAAGCTTCCGAGCATCCAGGAAGCGAGAACTCGCAGAAGCAAATTCAACCTTTCGTGACCTATTCCAAAGGAGCTCCTACCGAAGTCACACCAAGATGAGCGAACTCCTTTGGAATAGAGCAGCGAAAGGCGGAACACTCCGCGAACCCATCAATGGACGAATAACGTATAATTCAACCTTTTGTGATTTGTTTCAAAAGAGACCAGTCGAGATAGGTAACGACATAGATGACCTCCTTTAAAACAAAGCGACGAAAGGACGAACATTACGCTAGATGAAGCACACCTAAACAAAAAAATGATGATCACCAGTTTCACCATAGATCCAACAACAACAGCAATCACGCAGCATAAAAGCATGGAAGTGCAGTTGGTGTAGAACCTAAGGCAAAACAGACCATCCAAAGCGATCGAAACACTAAAATACGATATTCTAAACCAAGAGACAATCGTCAGCATGACTTCAGGTTCAATTACAACAGCACCCACTGCACAAAAACGGAACAGTTGCTGTTGGAGTCGAACCAAAAGTGAAACTGATCATCTATCACACCGAAACAACCTCCTATCATCAAAGACACGACCACTTCAGACATGGGAAAAGAGTCTCACAACCTGAGTATTTATAGGGGCAAACAAGACCCCCAGCGCATTAAAGCCCGGTGGTTGGGAAGCAATGGCTGGAAAGCACCCACCAAGCAGCAAATGAAAAGCTCAGAAGCCAGGCTTTCGGCAGAACATAAAAGTTGTAGGCTTGACCAGAAGTTGAATGTAGAAGATATGGTATCGTAGGTTAGAGAAAGCTGACGCGCTTTAAAACCAAAAGACACTAAAATCGTGGGCGCAGGACCACATCACTAAACGATTCTGCCAAACCCACCCACCATTTCGCCTATAAAAGGAAAGCAACACACGCCTTCCACCATCCAAAGCAGAAAACAACATGCGAGAGAAACCCAACAAATCATAAGAAATGGAGATTAGCATTTCCAAGAATACAGCAATAGTGCGCAACTTAGGATTAAGAGGCATCCAGGAAGACAGTCGAATTCTGCCTAGTTCTGAGTCCTCGAAGGGGACAAATGCATCAATTGTTTTAGTACTTCACTAGTGGACGCGAAAGCAAGCAATAATCGCTCCTTCGCAACAATCGCCTAGTTTCTAAGGAATACCGCGGCTTTCACGGAGATGCCCCGTGAAAGCAGCTTCTGCACCTTGTAAACACAGCTTGGTGGAATGCACAATTTTCTCACATCATTCCCTAATAAGAATTTGCTTTCACACAAGTACTTTATATTCGAGCGATCAATGTGCCCCTCGTCCAAAAAGGGGGGCGGTGCTTTTTAATCATTTTCGGCCGAGGGGCTCAAGAGTAGCCACCGAAAGGGGCGACATCATTTCATTGTTTCACAGGTTGAGGCTCGAAAGGGCAAAGACAATTTCACACGAGGACTTCCAACGGAATAAAAGAACGAATATAACAAACAAGCATCAGCTTACAAGCCTTAAAGGCCAACATCCGGATCATCCTCCGAAAGAAAATTATATCAAACTTTGCCAAAAGCAGGCATCTCTTCTACCGGTTCCTCTTTCAGAACTCTAAGCGGTTCGGTCATCCTCGGACGAGAAGAACCCTCACCGGAACTAGTCCCAACTTCCGAGCAAGCCCAAAAATCCTGAATAATTTTTCTATTCCTTAAATTTCGCTCTAGTCGGGAACAGAAGAAACCCCCCAAAGTACTTCTCGGATGCCGACAGCGAAAGTTGTACCAAGAATCCCCCAAAACAAAGAAGCCGTCCTGAGAAATCATAAGCGGATAATGTTCAACGGCATTCGCAAGATTGTCATCAACCTGTTTACACAATCTACAAAACAACAAGCACTTAAGTTCACAGGCGCACAACTTCCATGCTAACAATCAGTTCATTACAACAACAAGTCAGCCTAAGCATTTACCGCGACGTTTCCGTCTTGGGCAGCTCCAGAGTTCTGAGAAACGTTGGCGACGTCGGGGCTTCCGGTGGCCTCAGTCGCAGGAGCCTCCAGAGCAGTTTCGGAAGTACCAGCACCTGAGCCCTTGTGAAGGTCATGCTTCGCGATATAGTCCCTCACTTTCGCCTTGATGGCAGCCTTTTCATCATCCGACTATAGGGTACAAACGAAATTTAGAAGCGAACAGAACCAGCGAAAGAAAGCGAAAGCAAAATATAACACAAACATGGGCCCGCGAAAGAGCAGCGTGTATAAGAGCAAGGTCTCGGCCGTCCTTCATCCAAAATTGTTCGTAAAAACGAACATTATCTTCCTTTGCCTGCTAAGACCTGGACCAATAGCGCTGGGGCTCTTGAATGGCCATGCTCGCACGGTGTTCACATCCAGCATCGATAAGACACTGTGCGAAAGCACCCAAGGACTCCATGCAAGCGTAACCACAGCCAATGTTCTAGAAGCTTTCAAAATTCTTAAGCTCTTCCGCCAGCCAAGACAGGAATTTATCCAGGGGGAGGTCCTTCTGAATCTCGACCTCCGAACCAATCCCTTCAACAAGACGCTTGTAGGCTTCAAGAACCTTGTCACCTTCAAGCCCGAGGGCGGCATCTTCATCCTTCATTTACTTGCGAAAGTCTTCCAAGTCCTTCCGCATCTCCTCACCTTCTCAGAGAGAGACTTCTTCTCAGCCGCGGCAGCCCTAAGCTTTTTGGCATCATCTTTCGCCTTCATTTTCAGACTTTCGATTTCTTTTTCTAACTCCCGGATTTGGGAGTCTCTTTCAGCGAGAGCCCTCGCGCTGCTTTCCGACTGGGCCGTGTCGAATTTGGACAAATTTCGTCCAAGGACAAGCGCCTGCGCAATAAAATGCACAATCAGACCTACTATAGTCAAAATGACAAAAGGACTAGAGAAGGTAGAAGAAAACCTGAGTAAGATGCGTGTGCATCGCATCTGCGACTTGGCCATGCGGCGCCTTAAGCAGGTCCCTTTCCACTTCTGGCTAGCCGAAAGCATCGGCACATTCATCTGCCACTTGAACGGCGAGGGCCGGAGGGAATATCCCTATGTCTTGAGCCTTCACTTTCGCTACAAGCTTCGCTCCAGCTGGAAATCCAAGGGAACAAGCAATAGAGTAAGACTTCTCTTTCACCGGGTCCAGTTCGCCGGAAGAGCTAGACCTAGAGTAAACCACCATCTCGCCGTAGTCACTCGAATGAGAATCAAAGTCCAACTCCCCATGACCGAAAATGACCTCGCAAAAAAGACTGCCGGTTGCCGGCTCTTTCGAGAACCTGGTTTTACCTGGAGAGCGCGTCGGAACTTCCGGGCGCTGGTTTTTCGGCTTCAAAACCAAACCGGGGGCTGCGGAAGGAGCAGCAGCCGCTTTCGCTGTAGCATCAGCTGTGGATTTCAGCTTCTTCGAGGATTTTGCAACCTTGACACTAGGCCGTTTGTGCGACTTCACGTCAAACAAGCCCGAAAGCGCGTCGTCCGCCTCCAGCCCCAAGCGAGGATCAGCAACATTAGCGCGGTTCGCCATGGACCCTTCGCTACTCCCGACCTACGAAAGCATAAAAGAAACAAACACATAAGCTAAAGTGGACAATAAGGACGTCCACAATCCTAAACGATTTCAAAGTGACCCCGAATGTAGAAAGAGTCAAACCATTTCATCAAGACCCATCCCCTAATGACGAGTCTTTCCGATAGCACCGCCAGTACTAGCCTTGACGGCTTTAGCAATTTCCCGCCCGAAAGTCACATCCGCGGGTTCACGATCGCGATACTTTCGCTTTTGCTTCTGTGGCTCCAGCACCGCAGTACTTCGCCCCACGGCCCCATGACCTCGGGCCAAATTACCACGGCCTCCGCGGCCTCGCCTTCCGCGGACCGCAGTTGCATCCTGCCCAGCCGAGGGGACTTTCGATCTCCCCATGCCGCTTCTGCGACCTTTCGCGAAAGTCTCTCGAGGATCCTTCCGGTTACCATAAGGAGCGCCGAGCAAGTCAAAAATGCAGTTTAACCATTCAAGTCCATCTCCGGTGGCCATCCGCGCATCATGGTCACGATCGCTGTATGGTCCATACCTCTCGGAAACGGCCTCCTCTATAAACTGAGCATAATCGTTCAAATCTTCAGTGCCAATCCTACTAAAGTCGACATCAGGAACTGCGTGCCCTTTCGAGTTCGTGGTAAAATCCTCGAACTCAACATTCGCGTCCAAAGGCGAAAGTTGCATAACTTCCCATTCCTCAGCCAAGTCCGGGCTAGTCTGGAAGTGAGCCGTTCTGCAAAAGACTTGACTAGCCTCCTCTTCCACAGCACTAGCAAAATAGTTAGGCTTCCTTTCAAATATAGGCATAAGGACCGAAACCATCGGATGAGGTTTCGCGCGTCCTTCAGCTTCCGCTGCCGCAACCTCCTCATCATCGCAAACTCGAACGTAGAACCAATAATCCTTCCAGTCTTGCCATTTGGGTTTGCACATAGGGGCTAAGCTAGTTTTTGGCCTAGGAACGAAATTGTAAGCCCCATACTCAGAAGTCCTGATCACATTCGCAGCTTCGTCCTTCTCAGTATCTAGATGATGATATCCGCTATAAAAGCATGAAAGTGTCAGCGTTCAGTGCTCTCCCAACAAACTTGAATGCCATGGCAAAAACCGCAAGGCGCCCAACTTCATTCGGGGTAAGGTGGTGCACCTGAAGACCAAACTTTTCAAGCACCTCCCAAACAAATGGCTCGCAGGGAAATCTCAGCCCTGCCTCAAGATAATCCTTATAAATAATGGCTTCATAATGATGCAGAAGTGGCGTCTCCTCACTCCTAGGAGCCCGAAACAGACCTCAAGCCTCTTGGGCGATCAACCTTCGCTCCACATACTCATCAATAGCTTCTTCGGTGACCTGAGAGCGCCACAACCGAAAGACAGAGATCCGCGCGGGTTCGCCAGGGGCCAGGCGGGATTCGGCGGTACTGTCACTGCTTTTGGAGGAGCTAGTTTCACTGCTGCTTGAGCCAGAGCCAGCAGAATGATTAGGACCAGATTCCGCAATTTTCTGCTCGCCCAGCAAGATCCCGATATCCGCAAGACGGTCACCTTCCGTAGAAACTTTCGCGGCAAAGGCAGTTCTAGGGCTAGAACTTTGGCTGTCTGTGGAAGTGATCGAGCTCAAGGAGCCCTCCCCCGAAAGACCAGCCCCGGAAACGCGAGCGGAGGCGGGCTCACCCATCTAAGAAAAAACGCGAAAAGAAAGAAGAATAAAAAACAACTCTACGCTATCGCACACAAGAAAACCGAAAGCCAACAAGAACCATAGCAGGACATACCTTAAACCAAAGCGACGACAGACCAGGCTTCACTCCGAAAGCTGGGCGGAAGCAAGATCACAAAAGCCAAAGGCGACAAATGAAAGCGACTGACTTGGAATGAGTGGCGTGCGGACCCAGTGACCCGCACCCGGCGATTTACATAAGGGGGAAAAGAAACAAACGGGCGCCTCGAGAAGCAAAATGACACGACGGTCCCGTGAGGCACGAATCCTGATAACAAACAGAAACCGTTCAGGTCTAAAAAACATCTCAGTTAACCTGAATGGTTCCGGGGACGGCGCTAGGCAGGAAAGAGATCAATGTGTCGGCTCCGAAAGAGACTTGGGCATGAAACGTTGAGGGGCTACTGTTGGGTGGTACCAAGAGAGGACCAACCTCCTGCCTAGCAAGAGTTTCGTTCCGGACCGGAGATTGAGAAAAATGCCGCCAAACTAAGGCGTCTGCGGAAGAAGGACCACCTTCTTCCGTGGTTCACCCGAAAGGCAGTCCGCGGAAGAAGGGTCACCTCCTTCCGCGGACCACCCGAAAGGCGGTCCGCGCCATTTCGCGTAAACGAGCTGGCGGACCGCGCGGAAGGGACCTAGATCCCTTCCGCGGTTTACTTGCGGAAGGGTATCGGGCCCTTTTCGCGGTTAACCGCGGAAGAGTTCGCGGAAGCCCGATCGATTTCTTCCGCGGATTGTCGAAATACACGGAAGTAGAGTCTTTCCCTTCCGCGCCTCGCGATCGATCCTTTGGCGGGTCGCCGCTTGCGGAAGACAGGGTGGTAACTTCCGCAATAGAAGGACCGCAGTCTTCCGCGGGAGTCGCGGAAGGCCGAGGATGCGAAAGCTGTGAACCGCGCGCAATGTGAAAGTAATGGAGGTTTTCTTCTTTCTCTTTCTGTGCAGGGAAACGCGGGCCTCGGGCAGGTCTCCTCTGGGCCGTGTGAAGGCCTTCCTGGGCCGTCGAGCGTGGTCGTGGGCTCTACGGAGCTCGCCGTTCAGCGTGATGGGGACCTGGGGGCCTTCAAGAGACCTCTGCCACAAATGACCATCGTCGCCCGATGTCGGGGCGCCGGGCGGCCGTGGAAGAGTAGGTGGCGGAGGGCATTAGCGTCATGTAAAAGTTCACCAATTGTATAAATACCCCATGAGGGGCACTGTAAAAGAGGACAGAGTCATTGAGATTGAAAAGGCGGGCAATTCCGTCTGGTTGGTCTCACTATAAGCTTTTGTTGTACCTTTTGCATCTGCCTTTCGCCACTTCCCTACCATCGCTACTTGACCTCTGGGCCAAGTAGCAACAGCCATCAACAGACGGATGGATTTGGCTGGCAATATGAAACGAATGGTTTACATTAGTTGATGACATACTCCCTCGATCTACCTAAAATAAGTCTACATTTGAAAGTGGGTTTTGGAAACTTTTGGAGGGTGTTCTTATAACACTTTACTTGGATTAAGAGTGTTTTTTTTTGAAAACTTTTAGAGATGCTCTTATAACTTAACTTATAGTTATTTCATAATATCTAGTTCGGATTCCTCTTTTTATGTGATGAAGCCGTAATTTCTTTTCTTTATAAAAAAAGTCAAACACTTGACTCTATTATATTGTCCGTGCTCTAAGCTACGCCTATTTTCCATCTTCACTACACATTGGCGAGTGTCCACTTTGCCCCATCACCATCTAGCTAGGATCCTTGATTCTCACGAATATCCCCGTTCTCCCTCAAAAATGGTGTTTAATAACAACTATCATCTGCTGGACTTAGACTCGAGCCGGTGGAATAATTAAATACTCTCCCATTCCAAATTACAAGTTATTCTAAAATTTTTTAGAAGTTAAAACATTTTAAGTGTGACTAAAATTATAGAAAAACTATAAAGATTTATGACATCCTATAGGTAATAAAGAATCTAATGATACTTAGTTGGTGTCACAAAATCATTATCTTACCATATAAATTTGGTCAAATTTAAGATGTTTTGACTTTCTAAGATTTTTAAAATTCCTTATAATTTGGGATGAAGGGAGTAACTTTTAGTGAATGTTGCATATATATTTTCATAATCCCACCGTGTGCGGAAAACGCAACTACTAGTGCCAAATTGCTCCAAATTTCCAGGCTCTATATATATGCAACGCAACCCCTCTTAACTACAACAGCCGCACACGGCATAAAGCTAAGACTAAGATCATAGCTAAGCTGAGAGCAAAGATGTCGTGGCAAACGCGGCAACGTGCGTTTCTCCCCCTCGCCGTCGTCATCCTCCTCGTCGCCGCCGGCGCCGCTCCCTACCAAGCCAATGCGCAGCCGGCGTCGCCAGCAGACTCAAACCCAACGGCCGCCGACGACACCTGCGCCGACCCGGCCGTGGACGGCGCGTGCCGCAACGTGCCGAAGGCGCTGCGCCTGAAGCTGATCGCCATCCCGACGATCCTCGTCGCCAGCATCATCGGCGTGTGCCTGCCGCTTTTCTCCCGCTCGGTGCCCGCGCTCCGGCCGGACCGCAACCTCTTCGTCGTCGTCAAGGCCTTCGCGTCGGGCGTCATCCTCGCCACGGGCTACATGCACGTGCTCCCGGACTCGTTCAGCAACCTCACCTCGCCGTGCCTGCCGCCGAAGCCCTGGGCCGATTTCTCCTTCACCACCTTCGTCGCCATGCTCGCCGCTCTGTTCACGCTCATGGTGGACTCGCTCATGCTCACCTTCTACAACCGGAGGAAAGGTGGCAATAACAACACCTCCGGCCGACGCACCAGCGCTGCGGTCACCGATCACGAGAGCCCAGCGCATGAGCATGAGCACCACTGGCACAGCCACGGCGCCCACGGCCGTGGACACGGCGGCATCGTGGTCGCCGACAAGCCCGAGGAAGACGAGGAGGCCAGCAAGGTGCAGCTCCGCCGGAACCGCGTTGTCGTTCAGGTACGTCTTCGTGTGCTGCGCTGCTTCTGCCCACTCAAGTCTAGCACAAGTATTACGATGTACAATGCAAGTCATAGGTACGGACTACAAACTTCCGTTGGCCTATCTGTTAGCTGCGACATTTTTAAACACGGAGAGATCTCAAAAGCAACTATGTCCGTACTCCGTGGCCGTACGCACAGCAAAGTCTTCACCATTGGTTTAACAGTCCGGTGGTGGGGTACTTGACGGTCAAGTTACATATGGCCCACATGTTTCTATGGAAAAAGAAAAATGGCCAGCATATAAATATAATTTTAAATTTCATCGAGTGCATATAAATATATACCAATATATGATATCAAGTAAATACCATCAGATTTAATGATATATTTTCATTGTAAATCTATTGTGTTATAAATGTTGATAATTTTCTCTATAAATGTAATTAAGCTTAAAATATTTTGACAACGATAAAACCAAAATATCACTCTGAGGGAAAGATATTGTAAAATTTCTTTCAACTTCGTGAAGATCCCTGAGGTGTGATCGATGAACGAGATAACTAGTATCTCCCAACTGAAATATGAGGAACTAACAAAAGTGTCAAGTAATAGTTACTTCCTGCATTTGTTTGACATTGCTGACTTGATATATGTCAGTTAGATATTTAGCCATAGATTATTGTGAAAGTGACATGAGTCGTGCTGATTTGGTTCTGTGCAGTTCCTAGAACTAAATCCTAACACAATTAGTTTGTCCTATATTGTAATAGTATTCATATAGTAACAAAGTCAAAACAATATAAATGCAGTGACATCATTGTAGTTAGGTTTATATATTATAGGCTGATTATTCTTGATAGGAACCAGAATCATAATGCTAGAATATTGATATGCACTACCTTATAAAAACAAAAAATGGTATATCTACTTTTACAACTTCGGCTGACTTATAAAAGGCAGTACGGCTGGTAAAGCCATGCAAATTAAAGTCGTATGACATTTGTTTTTGACTAATAACGATGACTTTATAGTGTGACGCCAATGGATATTTATTTAAGGCATCTTTAGTGATCACAGTTTATCCAGCGAATAAAGTTTTTAATGTACTGAAACTAAATATCGATTCATAGACCCTCCGAAAGAGTGGAAAAGCTATGCTCTAGTATGATTAGAAAAGGCAAGCAACTGAGTTTATAAGGAGAACCAGACAAAAAAAAGGCCAAATAACTAACACAACTCACTCAGAAATGCAGCACTTAACTCCATCCAACACCCAAAATAAAACAGAGTAACAGACTAGCACACTAAAAAGATTTTAAAGAGGATGCCTGACTGAGTTAATGATGCCGGCCCATGGTGATTAATTAGACGTAGGATTAGAAAACACAAATCAATCAACTACAGAGACATAATCAAATCTGGAAGTGGAGCGTTCTCTATGGTCTTCTCCACATCGATCATCGATGGGTGAAATGAAACATCGACTAGTTTTGAGGTGCATCTCATCAATTGCCATTAAATATCTTGTTGAAAGATAGGGCCATTAAATCTCTATGTCTATAACTTCAGCTACAAGAAATTTTGGAGCTAGAGAAGTACCCAGCTATAAATCTGTTAGAGCTCAAGCTGTCAAAGACCCTGATTAGAGCTAATCTTCGTGTCATAACATTGTTTAGCTTATCTTGAATATGTCACCAGGTTATTGGCTACTCGGCTTGACTGGTTATTAGCAAAACCATGTGACATGAGATAAGCTTGAGTACTTGTGACCGGGTCGCTGGGCCCACATTTATTATTCTAGTAAGACGATTGTACTAATAACATGAGAAATGCTAAACATTGCCTGATTGTTTCTTGTCTTTTGAATAACCGGATTTCTGGCCATCGATTTTGTTTACGTGTCGTCATGTTGGGCATGCAATTCTCCTCAGCGCTTGCCCGCGCACCC
The DNA here is from genome assembly GCA_031170775.1 of Cymbopogon citratus. Classification (NCBI taxonomy): domain Eukaryota; kingdom Viridiplantae; phylum Streptophyta; class Magnoliopsida; order Poales; family Poaceae; genus Cymbopogon; species Cymbopogon citratus. The sequence goes on from DXKC01003725.1 coordinate 12,638, forward strand.
TTTTGTTTTGTTTGGAAACTGACATGTGGGGCAGCGTCCCGCGTGTTACTGTTTTGGCTTTTATGTCTGTCTATATTGTGTAACATACTAACATATCGCAGTTTGTCCAGTCTTCGGCAACAAAACTAAGTAACTAACAGTCCACGATGCACGCACGCAGGTCCTGGAGATGGGCATCATCGTGCACTCGGTGGTGATCGGGCTGGGCATGGGTGCGTCGCAGAGCGTGTGCACCATCCGTCCGCTCGTGGCGGCGATGTGCTTCCATCAGCTCTTCGAGGGCATGGGCCTCGGCGGCTGCATCCTGCAGGCGGAGTACGGCGCCAAGATGAAGGCCGGGCTGGTCTTCTTCTTCTCCACCACGACGCCATTCGGGATCGCGCTGGGGCTGGCGCTCACCAAGGTGTACAGGGAGAACAGCCCCACAGCGCTCATCGTCGTCGGGCTGCTCAACGCGGCCTCGGCGGGGCTGCTGCACTACATGGCGCTGGTGGAGCTCCTCGCCGCCGACTTCATGGGGCCCAAGCTGCAGGGCAGTGTCAAGCTCCAGCTCGCCTCCTTCCTCGCCGTCCTCCTCGGCGCCGGCGGCATGTCCGTCATGGCCAAGTGGGCGTGAGCCTGAGCCGACGACGTGACACTTTACATTGTACTACGTACTGTTACACCAACACTGCCGTATGTATCCTGCATGCACTCTATCTGCATCGCTGTCCATGCACCTTTATAGCTAGGTGTTGTATCATTTCGCGCGCTGGGTTGCTCTGTCTCATCAGGTTCTAATAAGATAGGTAGATGCAGATTAGTACGTGTTGCTCCGTCGTCTCATCAGGCTCTAGTTATGTGATGAATGAACAATAGTAAGTATCATGGTTGCCTTCTCTCCCATTGTAGCATATAACATCCTCTCCCCCCTTATTTGCCTAGTAGTAAAAACACATATTTGCATTGCATTCGCCAAATTAAAGGAGACGCACCATATATTTAATCAGGTGGGCTAGTGGCCATATCACCAATTAGTCCAACAACCATATCCCCTTGGCACAAGCGTTGCCACGTGCAAACCTTGATTCTACAATAGATAAACTACAGAGGGGAGGGTTCTTGTTTGATATTCACTTCGATATAATGGGTGTACGGAACATTAGGTCGCTAAAAAACTTATTCTAGGAATATAGATAAACTAAAAAGAACTACTAACTAGTAAGATGCGAACTTAGGTTTATCTAGTGTTCTCTGTTTATGCAAATCAGAGGACTAGTTGAAGGTGCCACTTCGGGGTATATGTCATGACATTAATTCCATTTTCTGTTTCAAATTTTATATTACTAGTTCATCAACCCGTGCTCTCGCACAGGTCAGAATTTTAAAGTAAATATTTGTATTAATATTTATTTTTAAGTATCATGATGGTATAGGTAATTAATAATTTTTAACTTTACAACTTGTCATTTAAGATTAGTGATGGAATTTGGCGTGAGATCACGATAGGGAAGACATAGACACCTACTCCCCCCATCTCAAAATAAATATCATTTTTCTAGAGTACACAGTACAACGCAGACGTCCAATACGCACGCACACTCACCCCTATGAACACACGTACGCAAACCCTACCCCTATGAGCACCTCCGAAGGACCGAGCTGGCAGATCTTCAAGTTCACGAAGTCACCACAGGCGCCTCGCTGTCGACGGGGACGTCGTCTACCACTTAATGCTTAGCGCCGGAAAATCGTGGGAAAACCCCAGGAAAAGGTGCGAGCACCAGAATTTAAATCCTGGTGGGTAGATTCTACCACAAGTAACCCAACCAGCTAATCTAACATCAGCTCGCAAAATAAATGTCATTTTTGCTTCCTCAGAAGTCAAGCTTTTCCAACTTTGACCAATTATATGTAAAGAATATTAATATTTATAATGCACAATTAGTATCATAAGATAAATCATTGAATATACTTTTACAATAAATTTGTTTGGAGATATAAATGCGCTGCACGTATTTTTTATAAACCTAATCAAAGTTGAAAAAGTTTAACTGACATGCATGCAACCCATAATGTCATATATTTTAAGACGGAGGGAGTATTCCTCCGTTCCAAATTGTAAGTCGCTTAGACTTTCGTGGTTCATACATTTTGCTATGTATCCAGACATAATATTATATTTAGATGCATATAACAAAAATAGATGTACCAAAAGATCAATATGAATTATAATTGGAATGGAGAGGGAATAATAATATCCTCACTTCTCAAGATGTTTGGTCTTTTAGCAACAAAATTTAGGTATTAGTGGTTATATTATCAATATAGATATGTCAAACATTTTAGTTAAAATATAAAAATATATATCTTAAGTATATGTGTGAGAGAGATTTGCATGTTGGTAATTTGTATGCTTACTTTAATCAATTTTATTGTATTATTTTTTTAAAAAAAGGAACAATGGGGGGAACATATTGTACATTTATATTTTTTTATAATCTCATAAAATAATTGTCACATATAGATATTTTAGATAAAAATCTAAATATGTTACCTTTTA
>DXKC01003736.1:0-13588 GCA_031170775.1 Cymbopogon citratus
CCGCGGGACCTGCACCCCTCGCTCATCGCCCTCGACCCCGAAGGTAGCGGAGTTGTTCCTCCCCCCTCTTAGCGGACCGTCTGTATAGGAATTTCGGCGAATTCGTCATGCTTGCTCTTATAAACCCTCCCGCCGAACCCCGCCCCTTTCTTCCTTACCTTGCATCTGTGTGGAATGTAATCCTTTGCTTCTGATCCCTTGCCTTGTTTCAGAAATTGGGTACCTTGAAGCGAAGAAGATATACAGCATTCTTCTAGACTCGAACACCGAGACTCGCAACATATTTGGCCGCCTGACGGGATCCGCAGTAGTGTTTGCTTTTCCTTCTGTGAGACAAATGCATCGTCGTTTGCTGGAATTGAAATCCCAACTGATTGCAACTGTATTTTCTACTAGGGTGAATGGGAGTCCATTGTTAAAGCCTACGAGAAGGACCATGTCTTCCTTGGAGAGGCAGCGCAGATCATGGTTCAAAATGTTAACTACGACATGTACGAAGTCTGCCTAGACATTGAGTTTCACTGCTAACTAATTTTTGTTTAGCGCGCGGTTAGTTGACTTGATTTTTTGGCTCCTTCAAGTCCATATCAGAGGAAGCAGATGCAGAAGACTCAGCAGCAGCTTGCAGAGCTTGATCGAAGGGAGGCTGACATCAAGCGTCTTGCAGCATTGTCAGCTACTAGATATGTAGAAGCTTGCCAGGAACTTGGTTTACAGGTCAGCTTCTCTACTTTTACCCTACCTTTGAAAGCATTTGCCTTCTCTATCGCACCACATGCACTAATTTTCCTACTGCATTGCTCACCACATCATACTGATCCAGAGTGCCACTCGTTTTAAACTTTGTCATCTGCAGGGAATAAATGTGAGGGAAGAACTAATAGAGTCTGCAAAAACACTTCCATCTACTTTTAGCAAAATCTTGGAGGTCCTCAACAGTGATCCCGTCTCAAATGCCATGGAGTACTACACAACTTTTGTTAAGGACTGCCATACCGAGGACAAGGTACAATCAGAACTATGTAGGTCTACAGTCGAACATATCACATACTGAATACACAATTTTTAGCTACTAGAAACATTCTTGTGAATTTTAACCATTTTGTTCTTCCGAACTTCAGGGAAATTGTGTTTCTGTGCTACACAAGCTGAAAGAGCTGCAGGCCAATCCTCCTTCTTTGCACGTCTCAGTCTATAATGAGATCAAAAGTTCTCTTGGAGAGGCACCAGAATCTCATGAATTTACTGTGAGCGCAGGACAAATTGACTCAAATGTTGCTGCTGATGATATTGATTGGGACATTTCTGTGGACGCTAATGAAATTGATTGGGACATCGATGCTGTGGAACAGCCTGTCGAAGAATCTGGCAATGGCTTTGGATCGTATGAAATTATTGACGCTAATATAGAGCTGGCCGGTTCTGAAAATTATAATCTTAGTGTCTCAGACAAATCCTTGAACAAAGAAGATCTTGCATCATCGGAGTCTGGTATTTGCTGGGACATCACTGCAGATAATTCTGAAGAAATTGCTAGTATACAGAATGCTTCATCTGAATCACAGTCTCAAATGGTAACTGAAGATAGAAGTCAGTTGTTGGAGAAGGAATATAGGAATGACATTCTGGATGATTTACTTGAGGTACGTTGACCATCCCCCCTCCCCTCTCTTTTCTAGTTCAGATGATATTGCATAATCTGTCTTACCTTTCCTTTCATCTTGTCTGTACTGAACAAATATAACTATATTTTTAGAAATCAGTTGGTGACTAGTGTTTTTGTTGTATGATGAGCCTGCTTTCTGGATGTACCCTAGTGCTTGTAATTCATTAATTTATGAAACAGGTAAAATCATTTTTGACTCAACGCTTAGGGGAGATGAGGAATGCAGACACATCATCTCTACAGCATCAGGTGCAAGCTGTTTCACCTTTTGTTCTCCAGCAGCACGCTCCTGATAGTTTGGAGAATATGCTTGTAGAGGTCTCTTCAGCAATCTCATTGCTAACTAATCAGAAGACTCTTGACCTTATAATGATCCTTAACTCTAAAAGGTAAGGGATTGTGAAGCTTCCTGCTCCTGCTACTAAATGTCTTTCATTACTACTAGTTCTACAAACAACAACAACATAGCCTTTTGTCTGGGGTTGGCTAGAGATGAAACCCAAAGAGACAAGAAACTATTAGTTCAATAAAGTAGTACAAAAATTCTCTCAGCCTATTCTTGGAGGCTTGCTACTCGACCAGTTTTTCCACCATAAATGCATATTATTTTCTATTTATTGTTTAACTGGTTACTTTTTCTTTCCACTTCCCAAGGTTTCTGGATAGATTAGTGTCAACCTTAGAAGAAAAGAAGCATCATGAGGTTAAATTACGGGAAGGTTTAGGTGATTTATCTGTTAAGCGTATGGAGCTGCAAAATGCACTGTCTTCATCATGGCCAAAGCAAGTAAGTGAAACCTTTGTAATATTGGCTACAGAACATATAATTTCATCTCTTGCTGAGACGCTCTGTAAAAGCATTGTTTATCTGATCAATCATCGTTGATGCAATTATCCTGGCTATTGCTATTTGCTATTGAACTCAATGCTATTCAGACACATGCATTCCATTTGCTGGTGGATGATGGAAAAGATTGCCTTGAATTTCCACATTGTTCTCCAGCTAATTTCTTATTCCGTTTGGCGAAATTTCTCTGCAGTGTGCTCCTGCAAATTCTAACCAAATACTTTGTCCAGAAATCAATTTCAATTATATTCTGTTGCACTGTTCATCTGCACATATACTTCTGCAGCTTTACTGAGTTTAGTAAAAAACACCATGTAGTAGCACATAGTATCCATGCAAAGCTGTGACCTAAACTCAATAAGAGAGCATAAAAATATGTAGGCTTATGATTCATATTCTCTCTTTGCAAATTGGAGTTATTCATCCATTATGTGCTCATAATGAACCAAAACACCAATATGTCTCCCTGGTCCTTGCGCTTTATACAACCAACAGATCTATTTTAGTATTCTGAATGTGGAGTATGTTAAATATTTGCCTTTCGCATATACAGGAGGCAGCAATTACAAAAACAAGGGAACTAAAGAAGCTGTGTGAGTCAACACTATCGTCTGTTTTTGATGGAAGGCCAGTGCATATAATTGGAGAGATCAATACTTTACTGAGCTCAAGTGTTAGTCAATTAGCTGTATGACTCTATTTTTTGTTCCTGGACCAAATAAGATTGAGATTGCAAATTTCTTATCTTATGGTATATACTTATGAATATTTATGATTTCCTGCACCTGTTGCTTTGCTGCTCAGAAGTCTGTATGCATGGGTTTGAATTAAAGTATCAGATGCATCATAGGGACAAGTCATATTATAGCCCTCTCAGGACAAAATGAATGCAGTTGAGTGGCAAAGAAAGTAATATAAAGTCACCAAAGGTTTCATTTATCAGTGAACAATGATCTAATCAATGTTTCATAGAAGTTGACTGCCAAGTGCCAAGTCTTGTACTTTTCCTAATATACAGGGCAGTTGAACAACATAATTGGCCAATTATAGGATTATTACTTGAAGACCTGTGCTATCTGTTCTGAAATTTGAAAATGCCAACATTGATTTCAATGGTTTCAATGTTTTTGTTCGTCTGTGATACATATCTGTTTTGTGTGTGACATCTAATGTTTGATTATGTTGCAAAAGGAAAATTGTGTGAGTGACATGAGTATGCTTTATTGCTTTTAAATCCTAACTATCAGAGTAGCATGACAGACTACAATGGTTTTCAAATATAATTGCAGTCCGATCATCTTGGCTTTGTAAGAATCACTTGTACAACACTACAGCTGTCAGCTGGAAGCTGGAGTGTACAAAAATATAGACGTTACATTTGTAATTGTAATGTTGCTGCATAGTACTTCTAACATGAGTAGTATAAGATTTCAGTTATGAAGGAAATTCTGGAACCATTTGCTGGAACGCTTTGGATATCTTTTCAAACCATCCCTGTAGTCGATGTAATTAATACCAAATCTCACAGTATAACCATCCATCCACTCGAAATTGTCAAAAAGTGACCATGCAAAGTACCCCCGTACATTAGCTCCTTCCCTGCCATGTCATAAGAGTACTTCTGATTTTGGTGCATAAACATAAATAGATTTTTTTTTGTCTTATACATACATTTTTGTGAATCATGATCAATAATTCAGTTATGCATCTACTACAAATCAAGCACCGGACTTACTTGAGGGCTCTTTGAATATGGAATAGGTGTTGCCGGTAGAATTCTATTCTGGTATTGTCGACTAAGGCTTCTTGAAGTGGTATGTTTACATTGTTAATTTCATCGACACCTGCAGCATTATGAGTAAATTTGTCAGCTACTGCTCTGGATTCCTGAGTAAGCCACAGAATAAACTGATATAAAATGTAGTTAGACTTTAGAACCGTTTTCTGTGATGTAGATTGTAGGATTGTTGTATGTCTTCTTGGTGTATAGCAGGAGTTCTTCTATTCCTTTTGGATAGATGTAGAGCCAAGGAGATCCAGCCTGGATAAAAAGATTCGTGGTTTTCATGCCTATGAATTTGCAATGATTTTCAAATTTTGTGCTAAATGACTAGATTATCTATAAATAACCCTTCATTATTTATCATCGACCCAGTTACACAACTGTCAAACATGAAGCAAGATAATTTGCTTTTTGTGGAAGTCGTACCTTTGGACCGATAGCTTTACCGTTTCTTTCAACTGTTGTTACAATTCAGGTCCAGAAAATTCTTAGTCCAGTCAAGTAATTTGAATATAGAATAGAAATAATATGATTACATAATTACCTGATTGATTAGTCCGTGAATCAGTAATATAGCTTTTGTGTCCATTACTTTGTTTAGTATTCTGAACATATCTTGCTGTATAGTAGTTGAGGCCAATGAAGTCGAATGATCCATATATGTCCTTTGACTGTTCTTTTGTGAATCTTGGTAATCTATTACCAACTAGTGTTCTCATGCTGAGTGGGTAATCTCCCTTAGTTAGGGGATCCATGAACCTGTCCAGATTATCACCAAATTATGTGAATAATTTCTTAGAAAATACTTTCTGAAACCTTAATTCTGTATTGTAAGAAATAAATGAACACTCACCAGCCATACATAAATTCTAGTGCGCGTTTGGCAGCATCCTTGTCTTGCTTGGAGTTTGTGTAGGGAATCATCCAATTGCTGACTAGAGTAATTCCTATGCTGCCTTTTTGCTTCTCCTGCATGATTATTAATTATCATTGTAAGTGCAAACTATCAAGCTGCCTAAGTATATGGAAATGATTAAATGACTACTAGTGTTTTCAGTGGTTACTGGTTAGCTATCATAACAAGTTGGCTGAACCTTGGAATTCTCTTCTCTTGTCTGAGGCCCCTTTGATGTGTTAGTTTTGTTGTCAAACATTGAGTAGAACTCTAGAAAATGCCCAGCGCTACCATCTATTGTTTATAGGAGCAGATTGTGGCTTTATGGCTTATATAATATCTCTACTGTTATGTGCTACTTTTAGAGAAAGTATGTAAATATTTGTCAATTAAATCAATTAAATGTAATTAGAAGGCTTGTGAGTTTTACACAATGTAGATATATTCTCTTGGCATGCCAGAATGAATTTTGTTATGTTTATTACTTTATTGCATATGTTTGATTTGTTTGTTCCTGAAAGCAATAACAATTAGGAAATCAAATCTATACCTGGTATTTGCCTTTGTACACCTGAACTGCTGCTGCATGAGCTAGAAGTTGGTTATGAGCTACAATGTAAGGTTCCCTTCCAGAGTCTCCCATGCTGCATCCTGAATTTTCCCAAGCAGAGCATCTGCCAGGTGCTAATATACCACTGGCATAACCATTAATACTGAAACTCCAAGGCTCATTGAGTGTTATCCAGTGCTTGACTCTGTCTCCAAACTCCATAAAGCAGATGTTGGCGTAGTCACGGAAGTCTTCTCTGGTAATGATAGCTAAATATAGTAAGGCGTGATTCTTAGTTTGTTCTAATTTCACTAGCATTGTTATTATTGATCAGAGCAGAAGTTCAGGATGCATTAAGGAAGATTTATATGGCATGATTGGTCAAATTTACTTACACAATAAGCTGGCTCAAAAAGCCTCCATACTGTTGTTCTAATGCTTGTGGGGAGTCCCAGTGAAAAAGGGTCACGAATGGTTGAATGCCTACATGTTGTTTAGACATTATGATGCAAACACATATAATTTTTCGACTATTTATGTTATGAGTATTTACCTTCTGAAATTAGCTTGTTAATGAGGTTGTTGTAGTATTTGATTCCTTCCATGTTGAGCCCTCCACTCAGTTTTCCATCTGCATCCATGCCATCAATCCATCATTGCATCAACTAGAGGCTGAGGTTGATCTATGTGTTTACCTGTTCTCTATTAGAACTCTATTACCGTTTGCTTCAAATCTAAGTATCCAAATTTTGATATATAATAGCAGAAATTCCAAATGGTAGGCTAGAATATGTTCAAAGGTGCTGGATATTTGCTGCAAATCAAAGTTAAAGTCTCCAAAGTTTTTACAATAGCAGCTCTAAATTGTTGGCTGGATATGTTCGAAGGGCTTAACCGTTTAGTGCATGCAACACACATGAGGTCTATTTAATCTCAAGTGGCAAGATTCTTCTAAAATTTTCTGAGAACATGAAATGTATGATAATAGCCTAGAAGAATCACTTACTAGGCAGAATTCTTGTCCAAGAAATAGAAAATCTATAGGCATTAAAACCTATATCCTTCAGGATTTTGACATCCTCCTGTATTCAGTGAATGACATCTGATAAATGCTGGGAAAATAAAAATTTATTGGTTGCTAGGATAGGATGGTCATTTTTTTTTACAATACCTGGTAACGGTGATAGGAATCAATTGCTATGTCTCCATTGCTTCCATCTGCTATCTTCTCTGTTGATAAATTATCGGGGCTTAGAACAAGAATCATGGTCTGTACTCTTGATCTGAACAAACTGTTAAGATCTGTATTTATGGTTTTATTTGATACAGTAGGTTAGATGAAGCATTGTTTTCAGGAAATTGTATAGTTAACTGTCTCGTGCGCTCCAGTGAGTTGTACTAGTTTGGACTTTTGACTTCTGAATAGATATCTCCATAGATTGGGTTCAGTTTGATCATATAATATACGTATTCTTTTCTTTTTGTTTGTTTCTGTTTGACATAAAGCAATCAAATATTGGCTACAAAAGTTGTTGTTAAGCTAGCTAATATATTGTTTTTGTACGCAATAGCTAACATATTGTTTCGTTTTCTAGATCCTCATCTTTCTGTTTGTACTTTTTTGTCTGCATGTGCTTTTTTCTTAGACTAATAGGTCAAATGAAGAGTGGTAGTCCTCAGAGGTTCTGATCTCCCCACGGAGTATGCCACTTACCACCCGACACCTACCATACGGCTTTCTAACTCCACTTCTTTTTCTGGCTGTCCTGTTCTGTTGGATCAATGGTAGTCTCAAAGATCTGATAACCTCCTATATTTGTGACAACACGGTTCGGTTTTGAGTTGCTCATCTTTCTCCCTGGGGCATACTATAGCATCACATCATAGACCCTCACCCAAACTTCATCTTCCTAGTCAGTGAACCGAAACATAGTGCACATAGGTACTCTATATACTGCGAGGACAAGACTATGTAACATACTAAGATCACATATGCTGAACTTAAAGTTCTGCCCTAAGGCTCGCATATGGAACCTCTGAACATCATATGTTTGGTAAGCACAATACAAATATAAGCCCTGACTGAACTAAATTTAGTGTTTTCACAGATCAACTAAGCAAAGTGATTGTCTTTATTTCTTGGTTTAACCATATGCCCTTTTGCATTATCTTGAATGTTTCATTGTTCAGGTTTGTTTGCAGTAGTTCTTTAGTCAATAAAACATTATCCAATGATGTCTCATTGTTGCCTGAAATTTGTTTCTGCCCTGACTGAACTAAAGTATGCCTGGTTAGCATACTTTACATGCTATTGCTGGAAAGCACTTCAGCCCGACATTGTTTTTTGATGTAGTCTAATCGTCCTATCAAGTTGTATTAATTTATGCTATCTTCATTGATTTTCGTCAGATTGTCTGGTCGCAAGTTGAGTGACAACTGACAAGGTTACTATTGTTTTTTTTTTTCCTTCAGGATTCTGATTCGGGTTTAAGCCTTTAAGGTGATTGACCCTCCTGCTCCCTGGTTTTTTTATTGACTCCGGTTTATCTTTTTTATCGCTATTTGCCTGAAAAAGCAAGCTGTTCTGATCCTGTTAGTGAACAGCATATCATTTGCATGCTCTTCCTCTTATACTCCTATGCAATTGTTAAGAAATCCTGATTTGTTTCTGATGTTTCTTGATGGTGTGCAATAGTGTTAAATCAAATCTCTCATTTGAGCAAGGAGGTGTTACCATGCAACTTTTTAGTTCAGTCTAGCCATGCTTGGCATGCTAATTTGATGGGACTTGATAGTTCTTAGTCCTCTACTCGACTCCTGTCCGAAAGCATCACACCACGCACCATTTGGCCAAACTAGTGCTAAGATGGTACTAAACTAGCTCCACATGGTGAGTGTATATCATGAAAATGAGAGTCGTAGCAATAAGCACTAGCAGGCAAAGCTATACATGCATTTGGCCTGAAGAGATGTCCCCTAACTTTCATCAAGAGCTTGAAAATGTAGGCAGGCATATAACCTGGGTGTGTGTGAGTGTAGGTGTCCCAGATGCTTGGCCCTCTGCCGCCTTCCCTCACCGCTCCCTCATACTGCACACCCAAGCACAATAGCACATATAAGAGCAAAACAGCTCACGCTTCTTCCAGTAGCTAAGCTAGCCTCTATCAGAGTTATTTGGAGAACTAGCTGCTACTTACCTGGTAGGCAGAGGACGCTGTGCCAAAGAGGAAGCCCTTGGGGAACTGGCTCCTTGAGACGTTGCTGCTTGCCTTCACCGCCGAGACGACGACGAAGAACGGCGGCAAGGCGAAGAGCAGGAGAAGAGCTAGACGCGACATGGCTGTGCGTGCAGAGTTGCTGTGTAATTTCTTGCCCCGTGTTCGTGTGTACCCCAGGCGGCTGTATTTATAGGCTGGCTGGCTAGTTCTTTGGAGGCGGTTCTGAGCTGGGCAAACAGGAGACCGTCATGTCCAGCACCAGTTGTTCCATATGCCACTGAGCAACCAGCGAGTTGCTTTAATATCGTTGATGCACGATCCATGTGGAGATGGGAGACCCTCCTGTCTTTTGTACGCGATTACACTAATGGCGCATGACTTGGCCTACGTTTAGTGGTTCAGCTGTACTTCCAGGTGTTTCTCTGATTATGTTTTGAAGGCAAAAGTGCATTTTCATGTATGTATAAAAAGTGAACTCAAACAGCAGGGAAACTCTTAATTGGGTTAATTAGTTTTGATCTGTACTTGAAGTGAAAAAAAAAACATTATGCATTTAGCTTTTTCTCCCCCCGATGCTTGGTGCCTTTCGTTTAACTGGTCCATGCGTCGTTTAACCGGTCCATGCGTGGGCGTCAAGTGGTTTCATATAGAAAATGAAATAAATTCTTTCATTTTCCATGAAAACTAAAAATGTATGTGCACGTATTGCTAAATTAACATGCCGTATTTTATTCATGATAATGAAAGCAATCATCATGTTCTTTAATGTGCGAATTATCTAGTGAAAGAGAGTGCACCAGTGCATTTCAAAGGTTATCATGCCAAACAGTGCCCTTGGAAACATAACCTCTTCTGTGATGATTTTGTGTGCAGAGGGTTCATTTTTATTTCGGAAAAGTTTCTTATCGACGAGTTTAGTTTCGGAAAATATTTGTAAACTCACAAATCTATCAGCACGTTTGGTTTGGTTGAAGGCAATTAGGAGGATATGGGAGTTGGAAGATACGAGTTTACAAATACTTTGTTTTTGAGAGTGGCAATTTTGGTGAGACGGTGAATGAGATTCTGTCAGCCACTCTTAACAATCACTCCTTTGGGATTTGAGAGGTGGTGATTTAGTGGAAATTATATTTTTAGAAGAATGCATCTTCATTGTCCATCATGATTTATCATATATAATTAGGAGGAGGATATGGGAGTTAAAAGGTATACAAATATTTTGTTTGCTTTTGAGAGTGGCAATTTTGGTGAGACGGTGAATGAGATTTTATCAGCCACTCTTAACATTCACTCCATTGGGATTTGAGAGGTGGTGATTTAGTGGAAATTGTATTTTTCGAAGAAGAATGCATCTTCATTGTCCATCATGATTTATCATATATAACTTTTGCTTAAAAACTCACACCAAACAAGGATGAATTCCCTCTTATTTCACTCTATGAATCAAACAAGAGATTTTGATTAGATAAAAATCAAATTCACTTCTTGATTCCCTTGATCACATTCTGCCTTTAATTCTCATGTACCTTCCCAAATACTTGCCGAAGGTACAATATATGCTTTCCTCTCCATATCCAATTTTTCCCTATTTGGTATCTCCATGTATCTTCAACATGTATATTTATTTGAAACCTTACCTTGTTGCCGTGGAATCGCAAAAAAAAAAAAAGGTTACCGTGGCTCTTGTTGTACGTCGGGTCTTATTTGAAGTTATGAATCTAGATTTTTATTTTTCAAATTTTGTTAATCCTAAAAACTAAGTTGAAAACCCGTACTTATTGTATCTTTTGTTAATTTATTTTTTCCTTTTATTGAAAATAAATATTTTATGTCATATCTTACACGCTTAAGTATTTTAATGTCATAAATAATTATTTAAATCTCCACCATATCACTCAGGTGTGGTGGTATAACTTGGCATCCAATCTAGGATGATGTTAAGAGGATAATAATATTGATCAATATTTACTTTAAAAGCACCTCAAAGAAAATGAAGGTCATAGCGCCTTGGACTACATTAACCACCTCCATTTTTAAGTGTTTTCTTAGAAAGAATCATATGAAATATGAATAGTAGTACTACTTTACTTTCAGACGACGGTATTGCATGTATTTTATGTTAAAAATACAGCTTTAGTTCATTGCAATTTATGTAGGCATAATCTACAATTTTCAATTATGGGAATCATTTTTTTTTGGCAATAGAACTTCTTGGCTACATCTGCCAATATTATGTGACGCCAATAAAACCAAATTTGAGGAAGCTAGCTTTTTAGAGGGTAACCAATATATATACAGATCCAATGAAAATTGAGAGTATAACCCGCAAAGAGAATTAATGTATTTCATGAAAAATTATGCCAGTCATGCATAATCATAGTGATTTGCTCTAGTGCTCTATTGGGATTAGTAGTTTCAAACACTTCCTAATTTTTTAAAGCTAACTATCAAACAGAGCATCTCCAACAGTTTGGTGAGTGACTTGCCATCCTTTAAAATTTGGCAAAACAAGCAAAATTCATTCCCCAACAGTTTGCCAAAGTTACTTGTCAATTTTCCCAACTTGCCAAATCTCTCATCCGCGCGCGTAAAGATACGCGCGCGTACTCCGCTTGCCATCGGCATAGTACGTAGCATGCGATAATCTCGAGCCGCGGGAGCGAGTCAATGAGTGCGCTGCTGGTGACCACGGCTTGGATGGACGAGGCGTGAGCGTGGAGGAATTCGGCACGCTGGTCACCATCCGGGGCCTCCTAGAGACGCAGGTGGCGGCAGCAGCGGCGGAGCTCCTGCTTCGGTACGTGAAGATTAGAAAGAAGAAGGATACTTACAGGATTTTATTTCTGTTTCTGGGTCCTAATGTAAAATACCTAGACACATAGCTTTATATATGGCTTTAGTTGTATTGTCGAAAGTCCAGGGTTCCTGATACAAAAGTTTGATCAACAATTTGGCAAGTGATTTTTAGCAAACTGCTGGAGATGGTATATTATTTCGGTTGCCATGTATTTTAGCAAGTTGTCAAATCATGAAATTTAGCAAGCAATTTTTAGCAAACTGTTGGAGATGCTCTAATGTGACATACTATGAGGTTGAAGAGGAAGAGTCGAAGCCACCTCTATAATTGCCCAAACAAGCACAACTAAAGATATATTCAAATGAGGTACTTACCCCCTCCATACCCATAAAACTTGTGTTTTAGAAAAGATTTAGGTCAAACATTGAGAATATAAATCATGAATAACTTTGAAGTTTTTGAGTTTAGAAATATGAAAACTATATGAATAGATTTGTCTTCACATATGCTTTCATAAAAGTATACATATTTCAGTTTTCGGTAAATATTTTTATAGAAACAAGAAGTCAAATTTGTACTTCAAAGACCGTGTCGCTGTCATAAACGTAAGTTTTATGGGTATGGAGGGAGTAATTGTTTGGTTACAAAAGCAATATTTTTTTCTGCTCGTCAAGTTGCACTTAACGAACATATGGTGCCTCAACAGCATTTCCAAGCATTAGAATCAACCTTTGAAAGGGATATGGTGCCTCAACAGCATTTGACATGGATATGGTGCCTCAACAACATTTAAATTCCAAGCATTAGAATCGGGAACGTGGGAGGCAGAAAGTGTGAAGCTCCAATTGCATCGCCATCCAACCACGATACCCTCCTAAAAACAATTATATAATCAAACATATGCAATTACTGGAATAGGTCAACAAAGCATCAATCCTTTTTTTGTATAGAGTAGGGCTATGGCACTACGGGTTGCCGGAGTAGTGAACTCAATCATATCGGTGTACCAAAGAACACAAAAGTCAAAAGGTCAATGCTCTTCCCAACACCGACACCGGCCAGCTTGCACGGTCCGGGTAAATTCAGGCCCGTCGTATTTGCCAAATCAGGTAAGGTGCATTATTGCATTTTGAAATAGTGTGGAAACTTGAAATGGCATCACAAAGTTGACTGGGGACGTTCTGGATGATGGTCGAACATTTTGGGAGTCATGTGGTGTTACATATTTATTAAACCAGTGTAAGAACGGTAATACCTCTATTCCAAAATACTACAATTTCAATTTTATGTGTATTATCAAGGTATCAAAATTTGTCCAAGTTTATACAAAGAGTAAAGTCTAATTTTACCCTCCAACTTGTACAGTTATATGCATTTTTTAAACCTGAACTATGAAATTGGGTGCCTGCCTACAACTATTAAAACCAGAAAAATTTTGTCTAAAAGATCATATAAAAATTTATTTTAAATTAGAAACATATAAAGCTAGTATCTTTTTTTTTTGCTTCACACTACTTATTTAAAACAAACGATATCAAAATAGCTCCAAGTAGAGCAACAATGGATAGAGATAGATAACAGTTTTAGAAGAAAAAACGGTACTAGCTTCACATTCTCCTAATTTAAAATAAATTAGTAAATTAGTTATGAAATTTTAGAGATTAAAACAGTGTCTAGTATTTTTCTGTAAACTAAAAACCACATTAAAATCATTCGGATAATCATAGTGGTACCTAGTTTTTTTTTGCGAAACTATTTGGTACCTAGTTTAGTAGACCGGACTGCCATATACACTATTGGTTGAAATATGAACTTAACCAATATATAACATA
>DXKC01003744.1:0-10399 GCA_031170775.1 Cymbopogon citratus
AGGCGGCGTCGGCGGCGGCCCACCGAGTGGCAGCGCCCGTGGTGGAGGACCTTCTTTGCGGACTGGAACGAGGACGAGGAGAGCCTGGCCGGGCTGAGGGAGGACGACGAGCTGCTGGAGGCGATTGGGGCCGACCAGGAGCTGTCGGAGAACGAAAAGTTCGACGAGTGGAGGAGGAAGGCCGAGGCCATTGTTGAGCTGCGCGAGGCCCAGCAGGATGCCATCAACGCCGAGGCGCGGTCGTGGGAGGATTGGACCGGTGGTGCCGCCGCCGCCGCCGCGGCGGCGCGTCGGCGAATGGAGGTGGAGGTGGAAATGGGGACTGGGGCGGGGAGGTCAGCTTGTTGGACGAGATTACTGATGATCCTGCCGAGATTGTGTGGGATAAGGGCGTTATTGAAGCTTTCAGAGATACCGTTGAAGAAGATTATGAAGACATGCTCTTCGAAGACAGAGTGTTTATGTATGCCTCCACAAACTCGGTGCGTTAACATCTTTTTTACTACTACTACTGCCTTGTTTGTGTTATCAAAAGCACTAGCATAATGCACTACTTACCCACTGATAATGTAATCACGACACTGCTCATCGTTAAGGCATACCAAAGGAAGTTTTCTCCTATATACATACACCATTAAGAGAACAAAGAGGGTCTCATTTTAGCCAATATAATCTTCTTCGAGGATCCATTTGGATGAAATTAAAAGAAGCATGCATCATATTACTATACTAAGAACTTTAAATCTCTGAACTGACAAAAAGACTATGCACTTTACAGGCCAAATTTCTAGCTGTGTTGATTGTGGTTCCATGGGTGATAGATTTTGCAGTCCATCACTATGTTATGATGCCCTTCTTAGACAGGTAATTTGTCTCACCCATTCGATATCATCCCTTCTTGTCAATGAAGTAGTGAGCTCTGATAAGTCATAAGAGTATCTTTTTGCTTCTGTCGTTGCATGCACCCAGATGCTAAATGCAGAATGTATTACATGGATCATTACATAATAATAACAGGTATGTCGAGAAGGTGCCACTTGCAGCTGAGTTACTTGATGTAAGACGCAGCCAGAAGCTGCACATGGTTAAAGACCTAAACATGGAAAAGGCAAGATACCGTCTTGAAGTAGAGATTGGCAAATCTCCTCCACTTTCTGATGAGGAGGCCTGGGAAGAGCTGCGGGAAAAAGCGTGAGAAAATGCTGAATACTATGCTTTCTTGCCAAGTCATTACTTTTATAAATGCACCATCCATCAGAATCCTATTTGCTATCTGCCAGTATGAACAAATTTCTTCTCTTCTCTATCAGGCTAGAGTTGAGGGATGATTGGAGGCTAGAAAATCGAGAAGCTTTTGCAAATATATGGTCCGATATGGTTTATGGGATTGTTCTATTCCTTCTTCTCTGCTTCAATCAGAGCAAAGTAAGTATCTATCAGAAGATGGTTTCATTTTCAATTGCATATCATAATCTATGTACCACTCTTGCTATGCATGTGGATAGTTTCCTCCTCATTCAAAGCAGAGCTTAAATGATTAGACAGATTCCTGTGCTATTAGACCTACTAATGTCAAAGGAATGCTAGTTACTTCACACGTTTACCTTCAAATAAATGCAAAAATGTACTGACCACAATTTCACCTCATTTTTCTTCTGTACTTGGTGTACCCCACAATTCCAAGGTAGTGCTAATGTCATATCATTCCACATTTCCACGTGACAAATCCAACTCTATATTGGTGGTCAAAATTTTGAAAATTTGACCGAAGGCTTGTAGGACGCACCTACGGACCAAAGATGTGTCATCCAGTTAGCGTAACTGGCAGACATCTTTCAGTAATAAAAATGTCTTAGCAATGTAAATTTGTCTGATTGATTATCATGGTCTTTTGTTTCTCCAAATGAATATATAGAGTTATGTTGTTATCATACATCTTACTTTTACTCCCTCCTCACATTCAGGTTGCGATGCTGAAGTTCACAGGATATAAGTTGCTAAATAACATTTCAGACACTGGGAAGGCCTTTCTTATTATTCTAATATCAGACATCCTTCTAGGGTATGTTATATGAATTTTCATTCTCTATATGCATTCATTTATAAGCACGCTCTAGTAAAGTATATTCATGACATTTTATCATCCGTACCCCTGGCTAGTTAGAGCTTGACCAAACAAACGAGAGGGCCTAGTCTATGTAATTGAGCTCTAAACACTCATAAACAGTAGCAAAATGTAGTGTTTAGTCAATGGAGACCGTTGGACAAGGGGGGCCATGGTCCACCTTAGTGTCAACTAAGCTCTGCCCCTGATTCCTAGCATATAATGTGACATGTCGCATGTGCAAGCAGTTCAAAAACAGAGAAGTGTTTAAGTTATGACTACTAGGGCAAATTAAGAATAGTTCTAATGCGCTATACTTGTGCTTGAGATATCATCGTTCATACTGATTCTATCCATAAAACATTTTAAATGTCTCTCAGTCTTGTGTTCTTCCTTTGGGATACACATTGCTCCTTCAAGCAACTATGAAATAGCCTTGATGTTTTATTTTTCCATTGCCTTTTCATGTAAGACAACATTGTATTTATGCATCTTCTTTTGTTGCTAACTATAGTTTATAGACAATGATTTTATCCACTTTATAAAATCCACGAGCTGCATTTTTGCAGGTACCATTCAGAGTCAGGTTGGCATACAATGGTAGAAGTTGTTCTCGAGCATTACGGGATTGAATCTAATGAAGCGGCAGTCACATTTTTTGTTTGTCTGGTTCCAGTTGCTTTGGATGTGTACATAAAATTTTGGGTATGCCTTTTTCATCTAATTGTCAGGGATAAAAATAGTTTTTAAAAGCTAGGAACCTCCTTTTTTAAGAATGCTCTTAATTTTGTAAGAAAATGTCTGTCCTACCTCACCATTTTATATGTTCTCAATACACAAATTTTAGGAACTCCAGTACTTTCTAGTCACCTTTTATAGAAGAGTAAGTTGCAACCTTCTTTTTTGTTGGAAACACAATTCAATCTTGTATTGACTGATTGGTTTTATTAGCTACAGCTTTTATGGATGTAAACCATTGTACGGTATTGCTGGTATTATTAGTTTATTTGAGTTTAGAAGTTAACATTGCAATCTGAAAGATCGAGATACTTAGTTAATTTTTCTATGTTGCAGGTATACAAATACCTTCCGAGATTATCACCCAGTGTGGGCAATGTTCTGGATGAAATCAAGCGCCATTAGAGATTTTTTTTTTGTTTCCTTAATTGGGAAATTGCTGCCTTCCAGGTATGTATTGGTCTCTGGATTCGTACTTGCTCTATTTTCAGAGTTTGAACAGCAAGTAGTGGAGAATCTATTCACTATTTCGTTGTCCAGGGAGAATAAAAAGAAGAAATTTAGTCCTTGAACAATAGGGATGCACATTTCTTAAGGTTAGGTGCCAGGTTCATTCTTTTGGCAAAAAAAATCAACAATGTTAATTGGAAGAGTGCAGTGTGAAATATTTTTTTTCTTGAATGACAGTGTAAAATATTACAAAACACTTTTTTCTGTTATATTCAACTTTTTTTTTCTTGAATTCTTGCTTTAGATGATGAATATATAAACTGTTCCTGTCACTCTTAAGAACGGACATGGAACCACCAAAAACAATAAACAGATAAACTATCCTGACTTGATAATTTGATAATTCTTTTTGTGCTTAGGCTGGGAAACTTATTACGGTTTGCAGGTAGTCAATGGGTATATTGGCATGGCATAAGTTTTCAAATGAAGGATGCCTGCCTGGCCATCAATCAGAGTGTGCGGCTGCTCGGGAAGACTGGGAATTGGAGAAGTAACCTGAGCATGTTTATATTCTATACAAAACAATATCTAATGAAAGACTGTGTTTGCCGGTTAGCAATATTCTCCGGGTGAACACGATAGATACCCTACAGGAACAGGAAACTTGAGGCTTTTGGTCTGTCATATATCATTGACAAGCATTTTTGCCATAGAAATTCTTTTGCATGTTGGAGGTGTATAGGGAGGTTGAAATCTGTCAGGCTATGTTTCAGGATGTCTAGAGCTGCAAACTTGATATTTTAGAACTGAAATATATCAACTTGTATGCAAGTTTTAAGCTTCATTGAGCCCTAAAGTTCAATTGTAAATTGTATTTTTTTTCTCGAATACGCAAAAGATTTGTGTATCTATTAAGAAGAAGAGTTTAAACAAACGTACAACACGCTTCTAACAAGCGTCGAAAGAGGTCAATTGTGAATGTTTTCAGTTGGAATCTTCATCTTTGGACAAAGTATAAGTGCAGAGGTGTTGTAAGTGCAGAGGAAAGGTTCCATGACAAACATAAGGCAAAAGAAATCTCTCTTGTTTACAGGCCATGGACTCGTATTTCAAAGTCTCTGGTTATGATTTGTGTGAGTAAAATCCAGATCGAAGAACCGAATGAATGCTGTGACAGAGAGCAGCAATTTACAACTGAGACATACATACCTGTTCTCCTCCTCCTCGGTTTCTCGCAATGTGAAGAGAGAGACCTCTCTACCCACTGCGATTGCAAGCGGGGAGAGGAAAAAGAGATGACGATGCAGTTAGTGTGTGTGGCGGTGAGAGAATCTGGCGCGCCAGCCGTCGGATCAGGATCAGGATCAGCTTGCGCCGCATGTCCGTGCGCATCCACCTGGGCCTTGTTCTTTAACAACAGCCTGGGCCTTTTAGTCGGAAAAAAGCCCACTGCCAGCCCATAACAGAAGAAGCCGTTAGAGTTTGTCGGTCCATGAGGGATGCCCCGCCGGCGCCGCGGCGTCGTGTTGTGGATATGACGCCGACCGACCCTCCCTTCCCTTCGTAATCAGCAGCTGATCTCCATTCTCAGCTTGCTCAAAGTAACCTGCCTCTCTGAGTTCTCCCTCCTCCTCCACCCGGAATCAGAACCATCCGGACACCGGCGAGCCCTCGTCTCGTCGCCGCCAGGACCAGGACGGTACATCGACGACTGTGCCACCGCCGGCCTTTCTCCAGGTCTTCGCACCCAACAGCCAGGTATGCCCGCCTCGCTTCGCTTCCTATCCTGCTGCCTGCGCGAAACCGAGCTCCAGGCCTCATCAATCAAACCCTAATAATCCAAGCTCTCGCCCAATTGCATCCTGCCTACAAGTTTGTATGCGTACCAACTGACTGCGCGCTTTTCATTTGTTTGCAAAAATAATCCATATAGGGTCCCTGCTCCTCCCTGCTTCCGATGTGCAGATTGCTACGGCGGAGCGGAGAGTATGTTGCGATGGTATCTAGCTTCCAACGGCATTGCGCTGCGCTTCCCCATCGACGTCCGCGGTGCCTGCACGCGCGCTCTCGGTTTTCATTCCCACACGAGTAGGAGGCCGAGGCTGCGCAGACACGCGGCGGTCTTCGCGAGGAGGAGGCGGCGGCGGCGGCGGCTCAGCAACTGGCAGCGACCGTGGTGGAAGACCTTCTTCTCGGACTGGAATGACGACGACGAGAGCCTTGCCGGGTTGAGGGAGGATGACGAGCTGCTGGAGGAGATTGCGGCCAACAAGGAGCTGTCGGAGGAGGAAAAGTTCGAGGAGTGGAGGAGGAAGGCCGAGGCCATTGTTGAGCTGCGCGAGGCCCAGCAGGATGCCATGAACGCGGAGGAGCGGTCGTGGCAGGATTGGATTGGTGGTGGCGCTTCCGGGAGTGGAGGTGGGGACGGGGGTGGGGAGGCCAGCTTGCTTGACCAGATAACTGATGATCCTGCAGAGATTGTGTGGGGTAAGGGCGTTATTCAGGTTTTCAGAGATACCGTCGATGAGGATTATGAGGACATGCTGTTCGAAGATCGAGTGTTTAAGTATGCCTCCACAAACTCGGTGCGTTGCCTTCTTTTTTACTACTACCTTGTTTGTGTTATCAAATACTCCTAGCATAATACACTACTGCCCACTGATAATATTAATCATGATCTCCTAGGGCGCTTGCCAGAAGCACGTTGTCTCTGTCTGTATAGTTAAACTCTTCTACATTAATTACAATGATGCACAGATCTTTTGTGTATTCGAGAAAAAAAATAATATAATCATGACATGCCACTAGTTACTACTACTCTGATGCCCTTGTTCGAAAAAAAAAATGCTATGAGCTTGCCTGCGCAGCTGCACATTACATGAGTTTTTGTTTGAGCTGACAAAAAGACTTTGTACTGTACAGGCCAAATTTCTCGCATTGTTGATTGTGGTTCCGTGGGTGATAGATTTTCTAGTACATGACTATGTTATGATGCCCTTCTTAGAGCGGTAATTCATCTCACCCATTCTGTATCATCCCTTCTTATCAGTGAAGTACTGAGCTCTGATAAGTCATAAGAGTGTCTCTTTTTGCGTGCAACCATGCGTGCTAAATGCAAAATGTATTACATGGAACGTTACATAATGACAGGTATGTCCAGAAGGTACCACTTGCAGCTGAGCTACTTGATGTAAGGCGCAGCCAGAAGCTGCAGATGGTTAAAGACCTGAACATTGAAAAGGCAAGATACCGTCTTGAAGTAGAGATTGGCAAATCTCCTCCACTTTCTGATGAGGAGGTCTGGTATGAGCTGCGGGAAAAAGCGTGAGTGAGAAAATGCTGAATACCATGCTTTCTTGCCAAGTCATTACTTTTATAAATGCACCATCCATCACAATCCTATTTGTTCTCTGCCAGTATGAACATTATATATGTATTGCCCAGTAAGTACAGTCTGTTTGTTCTTAAGTGATTTCTTCTCTTCTTTATCAGGATAGAGTTGAGGGATGATTGGAGGCTAGAAAATCGAGCAGCTTTTGCAAATATATGGTCTGATATGGTTTATGGGATTGTTCTATTCCTTCTTATGTGCTTCAACCAGAGCAAAGTAAATATCTATCAGAAGACGGTTTCATTTTCACTTTCAATTGCATATCATAATCTATGTAGCACTCTGCTATCATGTGGACACATAGCGTTTAAATGATTAGACATATTCCTGTGCTATTAGATCCTGCTAATTCAAAGGAGTGCTAGTTAATTTACACTTGTACCTTCAAATATCTGAAAAAAATGTACTGACCACAATTTCACTTCATTTTTGTTCTGTGCTTGGTGTACCCTACAATTCTAAGATGGCGCTAATGTCATATCATTCCCATGTAACACATCTACCTCTATATTGGTGGTTAAAAATTTGAAAAGTTAACCGAAGGCTTGTAGGATACTACCTACTTTGGACCAAAGCTGTGTCATCCAGTTAGCGTAACTGGCAGACATCTTTCTGTAATAAAAATGTCTTGGCAATGTAAATTTGTCTGATCGATTATATCATGGCCTTTATTTTCTCCAAATACGTAGAGTTATGTTGTTATCATACATCTTACTTTTACTACCTCCTCATATTCAGGTTGCGATGCTGAAGTTCACAGGATATAAGTTGCTAAATAGAATTTCAGACAGTGGGAAGGCCTTTCTTATTATTATAGTATCAGACATCCTTCTTGGGTAATTAATGTTATATGAATCTTCATTCTCTTAAATAGAAGATCTATGTATGCCTATATGGTTTTGAGGCCTGCATTCATTTATCCAGCATGTTGTTGTAGTATTATCCATGACATTTTATCATCAGTACTCCTGGCACTAGAGTTGGAGCTTACCAAACAAACGGGAGGGGCTAGTCTACGTAATTGAGCTCTAAACACACATAAATAGTACCAAAATTTAGTGTTTAGTCAATGGAGACTACATTGAACAAGGGGGGCCATGGCCCACGTTAGTCTCAACTAAGCTCTGCCGGTATATACACATTCCTTTTATATAATGTGACATGTTACATATGCAAGTAGTTCAAAAACAGGGAAGTATTTAGGTTATGACTGTTGTGAAGTATTAGTGGATTGCCCGCCTCTTCCCAATTGCTTAAGCTTTTGGGTTCACTTGGTTGGTGCATGAAACCTAACATGGTATCAGAGCTAGAGGTCTCGAGTTCGAGTCCTGAGGCGTCTTTTAAGTCCTCCGCTCCCTTCTTTATTTCCACGTTTGCGCCTTATTCTAGCTGCATGTGAGTGGGAGTGTTGTGAAGTATTAGTGGATTGCCCGCCTCTTCCCAATTGCTTAAGCTTTTGGGTTCACTTGGTTGGTGCATGAAACCTAACAATGACTACTAGGGCAAATTAAATATAGTGTTAATGTGCTATACTTGTGCTTGGGATTTCATTGTTTGTACTGATTCTAGTGCTACATTGTTTCTCCTTTCATCAGAAGCCCTGCATTTTTTTTGGGTGTGTTTGGGGGAGAGGTGGAGTCAGTTAAGTTGCTCTGTGCAAAAGCTGAACATCCATAAGGCAATTTAAATGCCTCTCAGTCTTTTGTTCTTCCTTTGGAATACACATTGCTCCTTCAAGCAACTAAGAAATAGCTTTGATGCTTTCTTTTTTACTGCATTTTCATGTAATACAACGTTTTATTTGTGCATCTTCTTTTGTTGTTAACTATAGTTTATAGACAGTGATTTATCCACTTTATAATCCACTAGCTGCATTTTGTAGGTACCATTCAGAGTCAGGTTGGCATACATTGGTAGAAGTTATTCTCGAGCATTACGGGCTTGAAGCTGATGAAGCAGCAGTCACATTTTTTGTTTGTCTGTTTCCAGTTGCGTTGGATGTGTACATAAAGTTTTGGGTATGCCTTTTTCATCTAATTAACAGGGATGAAAAATAGTTTTTAGAAGTTACATAGCATAGCATTTTCAAGGAACCTCTTATTTTGTAAGAAATTTTCTGCCCTACGGTCCTACCACATTTTAGCAACTCCAGTACTACCATTTTAGTCAATTTTTATAGAGTAAGTTGCAACTTTCTTTTTCGTTGGAAAAAAAAAAATTTTCTATTGACTGCTTGGTTTTATTAGTACAGTTTTTATGGATGTAAAACATTGTTTGGTGTTCCTGGTATTATTAGTTTATGAGTTGATGAATAAGATCAAGTTACTTAATTTATTTTTTGTTGCAGGTATACAAATACCTTCCAAGATTATCACCCAGTGTGGGCAACGTTCTGGATGAAATAAAACGCCATTAGGGAAATTTGTTTAGTTTCCTTAATTCGGAAATTGTTGCCTTCCAGGTATGTATTCGGCTCTGGATTCGTACTTGCTTTATTTTCAGAGTTTGAACAGTAAGTAATGGAGACTTTATTGACTATTTTGTTGTTCAGGGAGAATAAAAGAAGAATTTTGGTCCTTGAACAATAGGGATGCACATTGTTATTGTTAGGTCATTGCCAGGTTCATTCTTTTGGCAATAAAAACCAACAATGTTAATTGAAAAGGTGCAGTTTGAAATATTTTTTTCTCGGATAACCTTGTAAAATATAACAAAACATTTTTTTTTGTTCTGGTGTATTCAAGTTTTGTTTTTATTGGATTTTTGCTTGATATGATGGATACATAAATTGTTCCCAATCACTCTTAAGAATGAACATCTAACTGTCCCAACGCCAAAAACCATAAACTATCCTGATTGGATAATTTGATATATTTTTTTGTGCGTAGGCTATGAAACTAATTACAATTTGCAGGTAGTCAATGGTTATATTGGCTTGGCATATTAAGTTTTCAAAACTGAAGGACCTCTTCGTCTGAAAGGCCTTGCCCACAATGCCTGCCTGGCCATCAATCAGTTTCTCTGGCTGCTAGGGAAAACTGGGATTGGAGAAGTAACCTGCGCTAGTCGTTATTCTAAAACCATGTCTTGTGAAAGACTGTATATTAGCTGGTTAGCGATTGTTCTGCACAATATACACTGTATATACCCTACAGGAAACTTCAGGGTCTTGGTCTGACATTTATCACTGGCAAGCATTTTTGCCTTAGAAATTCTTTTGCATGTTGGAGGCCTAGGGGCTAGGGTGGTTGAAATCTGTTGAAGTTTCAGGATGTCCAGAGCTGTTAGAACTGGAATGTATCGCATCTTGAAGGTTTCAGAAAAAGGGGGCATAATGAGTTGCAGGCTTCAGAAACTAAAATATATGCAAGTTTTAAGCTTCATTAAGTCCTAAAGTCTAGGGTTTCTGTTGGAAATTGTTTCTGTTGGAATCTCTTTATCTTTCAGCAAAGTAAGTTTTAATTTAACTAAGATAGGCTTTGCGTTGCAATAAAAGGAATGGGAGGAAATGCAAAAGAAAGGCTTCATGACTCGGAATCAAACACCAGGCAAAAATCTGTCTTGTTTACATGGTTTTATTTATCCACTTGTAAAATAAGAAATCAGATGGTTTTATGAGAAATGAGATGGAGCCGCGCTGACAATCGTCTGTTTTGATGGCCAAGCACATTGTCAGGACTACTACAAGGAGTATGCTTGCGCCGCTGCAGCCTGCG